>PVIJ01004850.1:0-111585 GCA_004024925.1 Scalopus aquaticus
CCCCCCCCCCCCAACATACCCACCCCCCACACACGTAGCATGCTTTTCTTTCAGCCTACAAAAACACACCCACTTTGAATTTGAGCAGTTAAGAATATGCCTATACCCAGTATATCAGACTACCAGCTCCTAATCCACATTCTGATCTAGCTGTCCAACTTCCTGCCATCTCATTGTGAGGGTATAGAGGTAATAGGCCTCACTCTTAGTACGTTTTCCTACGCAGTTACTGAAGAAATCAATGTTTAGGATGTGAGGGCGATCTGGCTGCGACATCTGTCACCCCATTGATCGCCAGGGTTGATTCGGCTGATCTGGCTGGCGAGGCGGGTGTCCCCTTCCTCCCTCACGGCTCCCTGTGCGTCCCTCCCGAAGCTGCGCGCTCGGTCGAAGAGGACGGACGGCCTTCCCCGAGTAGAGACAGACTGTTCTTCGGTCGAGGGTATACGACTAGCTGCGCTCCCCTGCTAGAGCCTCCAAACAAGCTCTCAAGAAATCAATGTTTAAATTTTCCAAGAGATCAAAGGGGAGGTGCCATGTGTGGAGGAAATCACACTCGTCTAAGAGTTGGGAGATCCAAATCCTCATTTCCCTGCCTGCCAGAAGGGCAATTCAGAAAACTACTCTAGGCCTCAGTTTCTCCTGTAATAGGAAGGTGATAGGTTAGATTACTTCCAAAGTATTTTCTAGTATTAGCATTCTACATTTATATGAAAATCCTGTCATAATAAATGATGATAAAAAGAGTGGTTGCTACTATAGGGTAATGAGAAATTTTGATAGTGTGAATAATATCATCAAAGGTGGATATTTTACATTGCAGGTAGGAAGGCAGCCTTCTGCAATGCCAACTTGGACTTTAAATAGGAATTTGAGAATAGACACTGTCATTCTATATGTCATGACATATAGTTTGTATAAGCCTTAAAGTTATATCCTCCACTTAAATGCTTCCATGATAGCACCTTGAACTTCCCCTATCGCTTCTCTCACCACACATGGTGATTGATTTTCACTCTCCTAGTGGACAGTGCTCCACGGAGGCAGAGATGAGATGGTGCCTGTTTCCTTTCTCAGTTTTTTTTTTTAATTTTTCTCGTTCAGTTTTAAATCCCTATTCCCAACTCAGTGCCCAGCACAGAGTAGGCACCTAATAAATGTGTCACAGTAATGAGAGCTACTGCAGCTCAGATCCTGACTCAAACAGAAATAACCCTAAGGAAGAACCACACTTCAAAAAAGGCGACTCAATTATTTTCCCTGAAAACTCCAGTCATTTCAAAGAAATGAACATCTATGCCCAGGATGACTAATGTTTATGCTTTCTCTTCTGGAGAATAAGCTCTTTCCTTCCTTCTCCCATTTCATTATATTGTTTACTAAGGATTTGATGATTTTTGATGATGTTCATAACTGGATCATTCTGTTTTCTTAAAGAGAAAAATTACCTGTTCTGGCATCTTTCAGCTTGTATTTTTTATGTCCACTGTGGCAGATGAAATTTCTCCTGGTAGTTTTCTTCATAGATGACTTTTCAGACCTGCCTCTACAGTAGAGGGGCAGCAGACTAGTACAGGGAGAGCGAGATAGAAACAGGAAAACTGAAGAAGCAAGACTCAAAGTCGGTGTGCCAAGCTCCTCACGCTAACTCAGAGAGACGGGTCACAAAGGAAAATGAGAATTGTTAACATTAAGGAAGGTTAGAGAGCAGGTGCATTTTGGGTTACTCCTAAAAACTGCAACGTCACTTTGCTTCTCTAATCCTAATCATAAATAGAAAGGCACAGGGGCCTCTGAGCCAGCCAGTGAAGATGGTTTATAACGGAATAGCATGGTGCGCAGGGGTCTGAAGTTGGGTGACTTAAGACTTCTGAAACTCAGGCTTGTTCTGATACCTATGTTGGGTACAATGTAAAAACAAGCATGAATTAATTTTTTATTTTTTTCTTGCTTTCCTTATGTCAGTTTTTCTTTTTCCTCTTGCTTTCCACTGGGGGGGGGGGGAACTAAATTCTTCCTTCAGGCCTTAGACTGTTCAGGAATAGCTCCTTGACTCACTACATTATTAGGGAAATTGCCATCTCATAGCTAAAAGTAGAGTCCAAGAATCTCAGAAAGATGCTTGTGATAGACACTACAGACCCCTCTGCAGAAGCATTTTAGACTCAGCTTTGTTCTAATCTTACACTACCAAGAAGGATTAAAAAAACCTTGTCTGTCCACACAACAAGAAAACAAGACAGAGATCTCTACAGGCTGGCCCGAATCTAGCTTTGAGTAATTAATTCTGTTGACAGTTTAAACAGGGGTATTTTCCACATCTAGTGATTATATGCTGACTTCAGCAGCCTTCCTCATTCTGCATTCAAGTTGGTACGAACTACAGCCATTTCCAGTTCCTTAATGACTTCAGGATGTTGGATCAAAATTAGGTTTCCAAATGCCCCAACTGTTTTACAATAAAAATTCTGGAGAGTGTGTTGAACTGATTTATCCAAAGAGTGTCCAAGTGTTTCTTTTCCCAAGTATTTCCCTCCCACCATTCCTTCCTGTATGCAGGCACACAGACAACATATATTCTCTCTCTCTCTCCCCCCTGACTAGTTTTGCCCCACAAAAGCAGAAGCCCGGCGGAGTGCTGCAAAGATTGCACTAATGAACTCTGTGTTTAATGAACATCCTTCCCGAAGAATCACTGATGAGTTCATTGAGAAGAGTGTCTCTGAGGCCCTGGCATCTTTCAATGTAAGTTAGTTGGAGTTGGAAGGAAGGAGAGTGGGGGATGGGAGAGCTGGCTGGCTGGGAAGCCTCATAACTTACTGGGAGACAGAGCACAAATTCTTGTTTTCTTTCCAGTCTTCATCTCTGTTTATCCGCTGTCATTCTTTTGTGTTACATGCTCCGTATGTCTCAGTCTCTAATTATACATGTGTGTTTATGTTTGTTGATATTTTGTCTCTTTCATTGTCTCTCTTTAATTCAAGATTTACCCAGCTTTAGAGATAGTCCAAAATAAAAATTGAGGTGAATTTTGCTGTTCTCATATTTGACTTAAGACTCTAGTCCCTTCTTCCTTCACTGTTCTTCTTCTTCTTTTTAAATAGTTGTTTGTATTGTCACTTGTTTCCTGACCCATTGGACTCATCTTACCGATAAAGAACACTTTGTAATACAAAGTCTTGTTTTTTCCTTTCTAGAAAGGGGGGAATATTTCTCATATTTCAGTGATTACATGCTGACTTTTGCAGCCTTCCTTATTTACTCTCTAAAAAGAACATCTGCTCTTTCAAGTAAGGATGATCATGAGGGTGACGATGGCGACCACAGCGAACCCTAACTGAGCGATTACCTTGTGCCAGGGATTGTTCTAGGGGATTTATATGTACTTTAGCTCATCTTATCCTCACAGCCTCACACTTTTATGAGGTTAAGTACTGTTATTACCCCGATTTTACAGATGAGGAAGCTAAACAGGAAGTTTCGTCTAAAGTGAGATAGCTAGTAAGGAGAGCCAAGACTAGAACCCACGCCAATTTGGGCTTTTCTAGCTCAGGGGTACGCCTTCCTCCTCCCTCCTCACAAGTTCATTGTTAGGGTGATAAAGTCAGAGCAATTTTCCTTTTCTGGTCTGTTTGCACTGAGTGATAATGTAATCACAAATACCAAACTGCTTCCATTATCACTTTTGTGGATTAGTGCTGAACACCGTGAACCGTAAGTTGTCTCTCCGCTATCTGGGACCCATCTGTGTTACTCCTATTATTCTTAGTCTCAGACTATTATTCTTAGTCTCTTCAGGAAATAAAAGCATTTTTGTATTTTTGAAACTCAATTAAAACTAAGAAAGTACACTTGTCATGCCTAAGTCATCTAACATAAAATGAAACATTAGTTTGGATGACAGAAAGCAGTGGTTATGGACGTGGGCTCTTCATTGTTTTTAAAATATGGTTCTACTAACTATGTAGTTTTGAGCAAATTATTTCATCTAAGTCTCATTTCCTTATCTGTGAAGTAGAATTCTATTGTATCTATCACGTAGGGTTACTATATGGAAGTACATTCAAGCACTTAGCACATGCTATCTGTTTAGCTGCCTTTGGATGCAAGTAGTAGAGAATCTCACTTCAAATTAACTTCAGGGAACAAATAAAGGAAAGAAATTTACTAACATGTCAGGAAGCCCAGAAGTAGAACAGATTTCAGGGCTCTTTTGACTCCAAGCATTAAGAATGTTACCATCTACTGGAGAGAAATTCTCTGTCTCCACTCAGTAGCCTCTAGGTATTGGCTTTGTCCTTGGACATACTCCCCTTAGGGTACCAGATGGCTACAGAAGTTCAGACATTAAATACAGATGTAACCACACCCGGAACCAGGCAGAGACCATCTTTTCTAGCAGCAAGGAATCTATTCAGAAGCCCTCCAGCAGACCTTGCTTCAACGTCCCAGTGGCCAGAACTCCAAAATTAAAATCAAAGATTACGATTTACCATCTGGAGCTGGGGTAAAATCACTCCTCCCCGAGCCTGTGGGAGGTAGGTGGTCACTAGGTCAAGATTAAGATTCTATATAGTAGAAAGGCGACAGATGTTGAGTGGGTCACTAGCAGTATCACTCCAAAATGTTTAAGAAACAAACCATTATTAGTTTCATGCCACTATTCCTCTTTAACCTAGAAAATTGAGAATTTAATGGATATCTCTTTAAATTCCCAGTGGAATACCCACTTTCCAGAATAATCCACTTTGGTCATAGCCACGGGTAAAGAGTGATGTCCACATTCTTTACTTCCAGTGTTTGCTCTTTGAAAGTTCTGAATCTGATATCTTATGCTATGTCTCTTGACAAATCACCTAGTTTCTGTGGGTCTGAGTTTCCCCATTTGTTAAATAAGTAGGCTGAATTAAATTAACTCTAACTCCTTTCTAATTATAGTCTAACAGTCCTACCACTTACAAAGTACTCTGTGATTAAAAGTTTATTGAATAGGGCCTCCCCGGTGGCGCAGCGGCTGGGCGCTGCGCTGTGGAGCTGTTGGCAGCGGCGACACGAGTTCGACGCCCGGCCGGGGAGAATCCCACATGGTGCGGCAGACCTCTCCTGCCTCACCCGCTGCTCCCCTCAGCAGTGTACTTCTGATCTGCCTGTTCTGCTCCCCGCTCTGTCTCTGGTGAACCCTCTCGCCACCCCACGCCTCTGGCCTGTACCCCAACTTGTATGTATAAATAAAAAAAAAAAAAGAAAAGTTTATTGAATAAATGGAGCTCGTTTCTGTTAGGTGTGGACATGTCCTGTGAGTGGGCCTTCCACACACTGGGTCATGCCCCCTGGTGCACTCCAGGAGGTTACAGACATGCTCTGACATGGATACTCTCAGCCTCGGGACTGAGTAAGGCCTGGGCGGATGTTCTCCCCTGCCCATTTGCACTCTGGCCGCCAGAAGCCGCCTCTGCACACCCCAGTTGTCTGTACAGATGACCATTATTTTCTATGTGTCATATCATGGAAAAGTTTGCAGGTGCTGAATAAAGTATGATAAACAAAGAGGAAAGGACTGCTAGCTTCAGAGCCCTAAATCCTGAGAGTAAAGACTCCATCCCTCCTTACCCCCTCTAGGTTTTCACTTCTCAATCCAATTTTGTGATCTTTGCTTCCCGACAAAGATTAATTTCACATGGCAAAGTTGTTTCTCATGAGCCACAAAACCATATGGATACTGAGCACTTCTTTTTTTCTTTTTGCGTAGAAGAACTGGGGTGCAGGTCTCTGCTGCCGACAGCTCCACAGCACTGCCCTTTAACCCGCTGCGCCACTGGAGAGGCCCACTACTGTATTGTTTTTTGCACACACTGGGCTTGTAGGCAGGACAGCGAATCACATAGGACAGTGTATCTTAGTTCTACCCCTGTAAGGAGGTCATGTGGTTAACAGAAGACAAAACTGGCAAATGTACAAGAGACCAAACTGCTACCCAGAATTTGCCATGCTTTTGGCTCCACATTCTGCCTTTAAAGTACACTTGCCCAATAGTCTCCAGGCTAGTCCAATCCTGCATGCTGAATTCACTCTTCTGTTTTAGCCAAACCAGGACTCTCTTCTATGTCTCAGTCTTCCCCCTCTGGAAGATAGGGAAAATCAGACTCACCTTTCTCTATCATCCAAGTTAAAATGTCTGATGATCTTCGAGGTCACAGGTCGCAGCCATATACAACTGTTGCGCACGTGAGTGTGGTTAGTGTGGCCTGAAATGCGCCATGAGTGTGAGAAAGATACAGCTTTCAACAGCTTAGCATAAGAAAAAGCGTGCAGTTTTTCATTATTAATTTTCATACTAATTACAGATGAGATAATATTTTGAATATATTAGGTGAAAAATAGGCTATTAAATAATTTTTCCATTTATTTTTAGTTTAACGTGGCAACTAGAAAATTTTAAATTAAATACGTGGCCTGTGTTATATTTCTATTGGATAGTGTTTTTTGAAGTGATAATCCTGATTGAAAATCGATTTGTCTTTTCCTTCTCTCTGTTACCAGGGCAACAGGGAGGAGGCCGATAACCCAAACACAGGGATTGGTGCCTTCCGATTCATGTTGGAATCCAACAAGGGCAAGTCAATGTTGGAGTTCCAGGTACTATTCCACCTCTGTCCGCAGCTCCTTGTAACACAGGTCAGCCTGCTGCTACCTACATATGCCTCCTGCGCGTCCCTCACTCACTGACACGTCATTGGAAAGGAAGGAAGAAGGCTGTTAGAATATTTTTCAAAATATAAATACCTTTCCTCCCCGAATGGCATGTCAGAACTGATAGAAGAGATCTCCCACAAACCCACTTTGTACAAGGTTTGTTCCCCATGTAATCTGATGCAGCCTCCCAATGCAAAATCACTATCCTGGCATGTCCAATCTTCTTCTAGGAGCTAATGACAGTTTTTCAACTGCTGCACTGGAATGGCAGCCTTAAGGCCATGAGGGAAAGACAGTGCTCCCGGCAGGTAAGAGAGCGTACGGGCGAGGGGAGTCTGTGCTAGCTGCTCTGTCAAACATAAGCAGGACATGGTTACCAGGTTGGGAATATGAAAACCTTACTTCAGGTGCCCTTTTTACTCCTATCGTCTTTCCTATTTAAATCATAACTGGGATTCTTTTGCCTGATACACCAGGGAGTTTCCCCTGACACTGGTCAACAAATTTTTACAAAAGTCATGTTACTGAAATAAAATTAGTCATTTCCTATCAGTTTGTATGTGCTCAACATGAATATGACAGGCAAATCCTAATTTTGGCTCTAGTTTTTTTTTTTTGTAATCTGCAATAAATGGATGTTTACATCACAAAATGCATGCCAATAGTAACAGGCCTATCGTTAATACCTGTACAAAATCAAGTCATAGACTACTTCTTAGATTTCTTCACTTGTCTCTTGTACAGCTGTTCAGGAATAGAATAGATGGGAGACGGTTTCCATTGTGCAAAAGCACAACTTTAAGACTCAGTTTTGAAGAGTCTAGAAATAGTCTCTGTTCTTGTGTGTCATGAGTGATTTCTAAGGCATTCATGAGGCCCTCAGTATCAGAACAGAATACCAGAGTACTTTCCTTTCTGAAGAAAGGTTCCAACTGCTGGTGGCGCTTTTGATACAAAGTAATTCTGACATCTTCTAGAAGATTCCATTGTTGGAGTCTTGACCCTAGCAATTCTGCCTTGTTCTTGGATAAGTCCAAATCACGAACCAGGTCATTTAGTTCTTCCTGTGTTAGTCTGTGTGGGGTTGATGATGGACCACAGTGAAAACCTGGATCACTGCATGCTGATGGAACAGGAGAAGAACAGGTCGGCTCACCCTTGTCCTCATCAGATGAATCAAGAGAATTTTTGGCTGGAGGTTCTGGAATAGGACGTTCCTCACCATGTGGAACTGGTCTCAATGCAGATGGAATGTTTGGGTAGACTATTTTTGACTTCTTTTGCTTCATTATTCCACCAGAAAGAGGAGGAACCAAGCAGAAGTAAGTCTTTTATATGGTTGCTTGTCTCTCTCCACACCACGGGGACTGCAAATAGCATTGATGGTCTTTTGCCATTTAACCACTGTGAAAGCTGTGTTGTACATATAGCACAGCATATCTGTGGGGCCCAAGGCTTGTCCTGGTCACCAACTTTGCATCCGAAGTAAAGATGATAAACCTTCACTTGAGAAGTGATACTTTTCTTCTAGTTAGCAAATGTCACTTCTCCACAAATAGAGCAGAAATTGTCCATGCTATGAACGCACTTTCGAGGCATGACTGTTCTGTATTGTGCCTAAGTGGATAAAATAATAACAGTTCTATGGAACAGTAGCTTCAACTGTCTCACACAAAGTCTGAAATATTTTCAGTGCTCAACCTTTCCGACAGGGCTTTATAGAGTGCACTGCTGATGTCAGCTTACTTCAGCAGCTGCCTGGCAGTAATATTGCATTGCATCAGAAAATGATGCCATCAACTCTGGATGATGTGTGCATGATGGTGTTATGCAATGCGATGCAATATTACATCATTCTCGGCTGATTGAGGATGTTGTTGCAGTCCTACTAGAAAAACTTACACGGTGAAACATATGAAATGAATTCTATGAAGTATCTTCAAAACGAGAGCTAATAAGGAATTTTCAGGGTTATATTCATGTTCAGCACACCAAGATACTACAGAGGAGGGCCTTTTAAAATCAGTAACCATCTCAGTGTTGACCAGTGTAATCAGGGAAAACGGGACTTCAGGGCTGACTCGAGTTAGGATCCAAAGCCCAAAGTTCCTGGTTCCAGTTCACTGTGGTCCCTGACTGGTTCCTGGTCAGTGTGGCATGAACTTTACCCCATCGGTGATCTTCACGTTGCTCTCCACCCCAGGAAGTGCTGGCCCATTATTCCCACCGCGCCTTGGATGATGATATTCGCCACCAAATGGCACTGGACTGGGTGAGCCGGGAGCAGAGTGTGCCAGGGGCGCTGTCCAGAGAGCTGGCCTCGACCGAGCAGGAGCTGGACGAAGCCCGGCTGGCGGGCAAGGAGCTGCGCTTCCATAAGGAGAAGAAAGATATTCTCATGCTGGCTGCCGGACAGTTGGGCAGTGTGCACCCTGCCAACTGCTAAGCGCCCACCCACACACGCCTGGGCCTCTGCAGAGCCTTTTTATACATCCTTTCTAAGACTTAGTATGATTTCTGTACATACTTTCTCGATTTTATACTTAAAAAACCATATATATGTATAAATTCTACACCTGGATTCCTATTTGTTAAGAGTTCCCATTTCTTCTAGTTTTTGAATAGCTTTATTTGAAATATCTCCACTCCACTTTACAAGGAGAGCAGATTGTCTTTGGAGTTCTGTTGGCTCTTATACTCCCCGTAACTCTGTGGAGTCATTTCAGTAGCACAAAACGACTGACTAAGGGTTCATGGTTCTTCTTTAAAAATAATAGGATGCTTGAATAGGGACTATGTGAGAATGCCCCCTTCTCACTCCTGCTTTCTCAACTCAAACAGGGTAAAAATAAGAAGTCTTTGGCTTTGGATTATCTTGAGCTGGGCCTGCTCAGTACACGTTGTTCCTCCAGAATCTAGGTACGTCCTGGCCTCTACCATGCCCTCCCCACCACTACCCTACTGCTCCTTTGCCTCCAAGTGGTACTTCATTTTAAGGTTCCCCTACGCTATTATTTGGAAGTGGAGATCCAGTTTCTTGTTTTAAAAGTCATTCTTGAGAAACTGCCCAGGGATAGGGAGGCCTTGTAAACTTAATTCCTGGGGGTTTATCACCTAAGTTGCTTCTGGGGCATAGACACCAACTGTACCCTACATCACAGAAGGGGTCTGGGTTGTTGGTGTTTATTTTTCAATATTCCCTTTTCACTCCTCCCCTGCTAATACAGTTGTGTTAAGCCCTATATTTAGACCTGCCTGCCTGCCTGCAGAGGTTGGTAGAAGGCAAAACATATTTTTCCCTTTCACCCCTCCCAAATTTCACTCTTTGGAAACAAGACCTGTTCCTATTTGGTGCGAGCCATGTTTCCCTCACTCCCAAGAAGCTGCTGCTGTTTACTACCTTAGATGTACATACCTTAGGTTCCATTTGCTTTCTCTTTTCTTTCCTTTTCCTTCACATTGATTATTAAGAGGATGAGTTCATCCGGAAAATTTGATGAGACTTTGGCATTCTGCCACTTCCTAATTGCAACCTGGGAAGACTGAAGGAGAGGAAAGAAAACCATTGATCAGCAATTTGTGTTTTTAATACAGTTGTCTTCTCCAGCTTCTCTCCTGGGTGAAGTAGGAGGAAATGCTGTGACATATAGCTGAAGCTTTCCTCCTTGGGAGAAGTTTTTTATATGTCTCTCAAAGATATATTTTCCCCCTTTTTTCTGAAATCTCCTTTATAGTATATAGTGCTCAGTGCACTTTCTAAACTGATTTTGGGAAGTTTAATGCTCCTGCTAGGAGACTTTCTGTTTACTTACCGTATACTTTGCTTCTAGAACTAGGTTAGGAAATGGGCCACAATTTGCTTTTGGATCAGATAGGGACAAGATGAAAGTCAGCTTTCTTGCTTTGGAAATTATCTTGGTGACCAGTACATGTGAGATCAGAGGTAAGGAATCTAATAACAATTGTATTAGTGCTTTTAAGGGCTTCCTTGAATTCTCCAAGTCCCAGCTTCATATTCTGAAGCTGAATGTAGAGCTGAAGTAGAGGCATCTACATTAAATAGTAGGTATGTCTAGTCAGTTTTTATTGATGTTTATGATTCAGAAATCACAAATCCTCATTTCGCCTATATTCCTTTCTCTGGGAAGTGTTAAGGGGTGGGAGTTGTGGGAAGAACTTTTCCTTGCGCCTCTGGATTTATTATTTTTTCTCAAACACCAACAAGTTACATCCCAAAGAACTTGAGAAAAACTGTTTCCTGATCTGTCCACTTTTGGTGCTAAAGATTTTACATATCTTTTTAGTACTTTCTATGTATTTTATATGTAAATTTTATACAATTAAAAGTAGACTTTTGTCTAGAAAGCAAGATTGACTCTTTCTTGAGGCCAATATATCAGAGGAGCTCGAAAATGACCCTTTCTCTTACATATATTCTGGAAAAGAACTTTTATTAGTATTTTTTGGATGACAGAAATAAGATTGTACTGCTGGGGTAATGCATTCTGCCTTCTCTTCCGTGGACATTTGAGGAGCCTGGATTTTGTCTTTGGCTCTTTCTCCTCAAGCTCTATCCATTTCTACTGGCAATCTCACCCAATATGGTGGGTCAAACTCTCATCATACACACAATTCTCAAATCTGTTTTTTTCACCCCAATCTGTTTTGAATTTTTCATGTATATTTCCACACATTGGATATCACCACCTGAATATGACACATGCGCTTTGCTCACATGTCCAAAATAAAACCCATTCCTCTGTATGTGCTCCTGTTTGACTCTCAAATCTGTTATTAGAATTATTAACTACCCAATTATCTAAGCTAGTAGCTCAGATCTATCACCTATTCCCTACTAATTGGTCATTTCACCTTTTCATCTAATTGGTCATTTACTGTAGAGTTTACCTCCTATAAAACTTCCTAATTGTTTTGCCCATATCTACTGCTTTAATTCAGTCCTTTATGGTCTCTAAACTGAAACACTACAGTAGCATACTCACTAGTCTCTGAGTTCACTCTTCATATTCTCCACACTGTCAGATTTCTAAAATATTTATGACAACAATTCCTTGCTGAAACCATCACTTAGCTATCCTTACCTTCAGCCCATCTCCCAAAGTTTTATATATGAACCTTAGTTATTACCTGAGATGATTTTAGGTGGCAGATAGGCAAAATTTTTTTTATTTTTCCTAGGTTATGATTTTATCTGAATGGTAGTAGAAAAATGTAGACTTCTATTTATGGCCATGATATTTAAATTTAGTGTAAATTAATTTTAAAACTCAGTCTGCCTAACGAAAAATACTAATCAAAAAACAGTGTGGGTTATTTGCATATGTTAAAAATCATGAATACTCAGAGTAGAGAAATTTCTTGCCTATCAGATAAATTCCAAAATCCTGAGCATGGCATATAGTTTGTCCCTAATCTGAACTTCTAGTTTTATATCCTAGTGATATAGTCAGGCATACAGAATTTATTGCCATTCTAATATTCATTCATTCAATCAGTATTCTGCAAATGTAACTATAAGCCAAGCACTGGTCTAAACTTTGGGGATAAAGTTGTAAATAAAAGTCTCTGCCATTAGGATTAATTCTGATGGGAAAATTAGATGATAAACAAGTTAGAAAGTAAACAAGATCATTAAAGTTTTGAATTAAAAAAAGTTTTGAATTTAAGTTCTGTGAAGGAAATAAATAGGGAGGGATATTAGACTACAGAAGTTCCCTTAAGGTGACTTTTAGGGAGACCTGTAAGATGTGGTTGAACTAGGTATGTGAAGAAGTAATAGCATCAGGAACAGAAAGTTGCAAAAATCCTGATGGGAAAGAGTATGGGACATAGTTGAGGGAAAGTACAGGGAGAGCTTCGTAAGTGTGAGGGAAGAATGGTGGTGGCAGAAGTTGGAGACATAGGCAGACCATGAGTCTAAATTTTATTCTAAATGCAAAAAAAATAAGGAAGCGTTTTTAGCAGGGTTATGACCAAATGATTTTTTTTTAAAAAATCATTGTATCTATTGTGGAGAATGGATTAGTGTCTCCTACTCTCAATATAACCACTTTGTCTGGAAAGCTACAGAGCCTTAAGGGCCAGTTCAAATGGGAGCCCTCTTGCCCTCTTGCATCACCTCTCCTTATTCCCAGTCCCTTTAGAAACTTCTTTTGTACTGCAGTTTGTGACAGCAATATCACTTTCATAATGTAACTAAAGTCATTGTTAATAATGCAATTATTTTTTCTTGTATTGCCAGCACGTCCCTAATATTAGAAGCACATAAAGCATTCATAGCCGTTGGATTAAAAAAGTTAATAAACAAGTGAATCTACAGTCCACTATTGTTGACGGTCTACTTGGGATCCCAGAATTCTGAGGCAATTAATTTTTCCTTAACTCTTAGGTTTTTAAACGTGAAATACCTGCAACCTTTTCCAAAGAAGCTTAAGTTCTGAATTAGCGTAAGTCGTGGCTTTCCCCCACCCCCACTCCAAGAGGTAGTGGGGATGTTTGAGTTTGTTATAAAAAAAAAAGTTCCTATCTGGCTCATCAATTGTATTTTACCGACAATCAGGCAATCAGGTCTGTTAGTTTCCTTAAGAGAGGAATTTGGGGGCCTCCCTGGTGGCGCAGCGGTTGAGCGCTGCGCTGTGGAGCTGTCAGCAGCGTCAATGCGAGTTCGATGCCCAGCCAGGGAGATTCCCACATGGTGCGGCAGACCTCTCCTGCCTCACCCGCTGCTCCCCTCAGCAGTGTATTTCTGATCTGCCTGTTATGCTCCCCGCTCTGGCTCTGGTGAACCCTCTCGCTGCCCCACGCCTCTGGCCTGTACCCCAGCTTGTATGTATAAATAAATCAATCTTAAAAAAAAAAAAAAGAATTTGGTGCTGAAGTTCCACATGCACATTCTTGGAGTCAGCGCTGCTGAATAAACTTTTTTAGTGTCTAGATCACAGATCCGGCTGCTTCTCGGAACAGGGTACAGGGGCCTGGAGGTTTTGAGGGAAAAAAAAAAAACAAACCCAACAACAAAACATTCTTCAACTTGCAACTCCTAGTATGGAGGCCAAAAACAGAAAGCGATCTTCTAATCAATAAGGGAGGCTGGGTTTCAGTCAGTTTCTCATCAGCCACCACAGTCAAGGGGAGCCACTGGCTCCGCCTACGCCCTCCAGCTAGCTCCCGGGTCCCAAACACTCGGCGGCAAGCTCACCAAGATGGCTCCAGGGCCACTTCCGGCACCTTCCGGTACCAGGCCCGCCTCGTTGCGTATTTTCACCGCGCCGAGGGCGTGGCCCAGCGCTAGCCTTTGATTGGTCGACTTAGCCGGCGACTCTTCTCCCGGGCGACAGTTTCCCGAGGTACCTAGAGCCCGAGCGGTACGGACGAGTTCGAGCAGAGGCAAGATGGCGGACGTGCTGGATCTTCATGAGGCCGGGGGCGAGGATTTCGCCATGGATGAGGATGGGGACGGTGAGGACAGCGGAGGCGGCTGCGGGAAGCGGGGAAGGTGCGAGAGAAGGGCGTGATAGGAAAGCATGTTCTCCCTTGGTCCCGGCAGGGAGGACCGTGTCCACGGGGTTGCACGTCCCTGCTGAGTTAGAGACTCCGCCCCTTTCGCGATAATGGGGCGGGACGAAGCTGGAGGCGGTGGGGTCCGTTTTCAAATGTTTTGGGAAAGAGACTTAAAAGTAACTATTATTTTTGTTATTCTTTTTTTTTTCACTTTTGGGGCTCTAGAAAGCATCCATAAACTGAAAGAAAAAGCGAAGAAACGGAAGGGCCGCGGCTTTGGTTCAGGTGAGTATTGGTAGGGAAAATGCAGTAGAGTGGTTTAGATTGGTGAGAGCTAAGAGTTTTGGCGTCCCCATTCAGACTCTTTAGGGATATTGGGAGAAAGGGTATTCGGTGATCTCTTGTGTCTCCTTTCTAGAAGAGGGTTCCCGAGCGCGGATGCGTGAAGATTATGACAGCGTGGAGCAGGATGGCGATGAACCCGGACCACAGCGCTGTAAGTAAAGTGGATCCTATAGAGAGCTTTGTGGATAATTAGGGACCAATAATATAAAAATTAGTAGGAATGAGGTCAGAGATAACAATTCATTCTCTGGAGTCTACACTCATTCTACTCTTGTGATCTTGGAGTTTTTCTCTCATGTGTTCAGACAACTTCCTCCCTTCTCAACAGCTGTTGAAGGCTGGATTCTCTTTGTCACTGGAGTCCATGAGGAAGCAACCGAGGAAGACATCCATGACAAATTTGCAGAGTATGGGGAAATAAAAAACATCCACCTCAACTTGGACAGGCGGACAGGATACCTGAAGGTAACCTAAGTGACACTGTTCTCTTCACCATAGCCTTTTAGACAGCATTAGTAGTTCTCCCATGTTTGCTGTGTGTAAGAGCACAATTGAAATAAAATGATACTGGAAGTTGAATTTGTTAGACATAACACAGACAGACAGAAACAGACACATGTACAGTAGGGGTATATGATGTACATTCATTGTTTAAAGTTTATAGATATTTCTGTTTGAGATTTCCATTTGAGGAAAAAGATCAGTAACGCTTGGTGGAACAGGAAGGTTTTGATATCTGTCTTTTCATTTGCTCCAGGGATATACTCTAGTTGAGTATGAAACATACAAAGAGGCCCAGGCTGCTATGGAGGGACTCAATGGCCAGGATTTGATGGGACAGCCGATCAGCGTGGATTGGTGTTTTGTTCGGGGCCCACCCAAGGGCAAGAGGAGGTAAAGTGGAGAGGGCAAGCACTATCTTAGTGAAAGAATGTGAGTGGAAGGATAAGAACATTGTATTATGTCCCTCTAACAAACCTTTCCTCCCACCTTTTCCCTAGAGGTGGCCGAAGGCGCAGCAGGAGTCCAGATCGGAGACGTCGCTGACTGGTCCTCACTGGTCCAGGTGTTCTTTCCAGAGATTCCACTTGCCTGTAGCCTTGGGAAATAAGGATGGGGTGGAACTCACCATGTTTATATATAATCTCTTACTCTACTTGCTAAGTGTATCTTTTGAATTATGAATAAATGTCCCATTTTTGTTTTCTACATTTAAAATTAACTTTCTTTTCTAACACTGCTAGCTCTGAAGCACTATTTATAGCGAGGTGATAGGGGTCACTGTGAAAATGCTTTCCCTTGTGACAGTTTCTGCATTATACAGAGTCTCAGGTCTAAGGTAGGGTCAAAGTAGAGATAGTATCTGGTATTTTCTTTTTCTTGGAAGCCAAGAGAGCAGGGGTAGAAGTGAGATAGTTTCATGGTTGTAAAGAGTTGCTCTGTTCCTTTAAACTCTGTCTTGAGCAAATGGATGTTATAGGGATGTCTCTTTCATTTCTCCTGCTGCCACGTTGCCTTGTACTTCCAGCTGTCTGAGGTCTTGAATGTCCTGTTGGGTCATTCTTCCAGATCCTCCGTCCCGGGAGGAATCTATGCCCAGTTCATGGTGCGCTCTTGGGCAGCCAAGGGTGAAGACCCCATAGAGGAGAGGATCCAGAGGAGCATTGAGAAGGCCAAAGAGGAAAAGGATGTGGCTGAGACTGGGAGGAACTTCACTTAGCATGGTGGGAGAGAACCAGTACCACAGACCCAGCAGATAGTAAGGTGTCCAGCAGAGGACGAAGGTCAGCAAAACAAGCAGGGCCAGTCGCAGGGCCCGCAGACGAACGCGGGGACGGTTGTCTAAGGAGCGACGTAGGGCAAATTCATCAGCATGGGCTGGAAATTCAGAAAATATACTCATTCAGAACCACTCAGTTTCTAAGAATGGGGTGATTGATGGATGGACAGAAATAATGAGATGGAGCTTCCCCCTGCATGGATGAGAGTGCCCTAAATCCACGCTGGCACTGTAGCATCCTTCTCCCCAGGGATTGAGATGGATGAGCTGGAGAAAAGGTTTTGACTGAGGTGCTATGTCACGTGAGGTTACTAAGTCTACTTTAAAACTTGATGGCATCTGGGCCTCCCTGGTGGCGCAGCGGTTGAGCGCTGGGCTGTGGAGCTGTCGGCCGCAGCGATGCGAGTTCGACGCCTGGCCAGAGAGAATCCCACATGGCGCGGCAGACCTCTCCTGCCTCGCCCGCTGCTCCCCTCAGCAGTGTATTTCTGATCTGCCTGTTCTGCTCCCCACTCTGTCTCTGGTGAACCCTCTTGCCGCCCCACGCCTCTGGCCTGTACCCCAACTTGTATGTATAAATAAATAACTTAAAAAAAAAAAAAAAAAACTTGATGGCATCCAGAAGTTCAGAGGCGGGTTAGAACTGAAGACATTTGGCAGAATTATGTGCAGCATCAGGTATTAGACATAGGGTTAGGATCTCCCTTTGGTTTGACTGCTAGCTATCAGATGAGTAGATGAGACTACAGGCGATAATTGAGGGCATATTTTGGGCTTGGGGATTGACGTCTCACCATGGCTCCCCTTCTTTGTCCCAGGGCTGGATACACTGAGGACAATGCGGCTATAGCAGATGGTCATGGCAGTCAGTGGGAGCAGAAAGAGGCAGCAGAAGGTGAAAAGGTTATAGGTGGTCTCTTGCCAGCGAGCCTTGAAGCTGCCTTTGGTGACACACTGAGTGAAGGGGACGGGCCCAGCTCGGTGGGCAGTATGAAACAGGAACAGCTGAAGTGGAGTTGATTATTAGAATTGGTTCCCCTCTTCGTCCCCCCATAAACCACCCACCAGTCACATGGTCTCTGCTCACTTCATCCTTAAATCTATGCAGAGCAATGCAGCACTGAGTAATGGTTCATCTGTGGTGCATTTTTAAAAGCTTAGAAATGTAACTTGAAAACCCCTATTTTCTCCTTAGGCGATGGAGCTGATTAGTTAGTTAAATCCTGAGACTTAATCCTGCCTTCTCAAGTATTCTGACCTTGTACTTTATAAAGGAATACCTACCACCTTACCAACATTTTTAGCTGAAATGATTTTCCTGATGTTTCTGATTAATTCTGTGGAAAGAAGTATAAAGGATGTTGCTAAAATTTCAGGCCATTTTGCAGCCATGCTGTGAAGTGACTCTTTGTCAGAGTCCTAGACAGTATAAAGGTGAAACAGTGTTCACCATTTAAGCTCAATAAGATTTTACATT
Source organism: Scalopus aquaticus (assembly GCA_004024925.1). Taxonomy (NCBI): domain Eukaryota; kingdom Metazoa; phylum Chordata; class Mammalia; order Eulipotyphla; family Talpidae; genus Scalopus; species Scalopus aquaticus. The sequence continues at coordinate 17,817 of PVIJ01004850.1, forward strand.
TTCCAAACACTGCGGACTGCCCCTCGCCCCTTTTGGTAACTTGCTGGGATTTGGGTTTGTGTTTTTCAGTTGAGAACTTAAGGGTATTTGGGACAAGGTAGTATAGATTAAATCACTATTTGATAAAAGGCAAGCTCAGTAGGTATCAGATTCCTTGATAATAAGACATTTGGGAAAGTGATTTCCGCAGGCATGTGGGATCTAGGAAGATGACTAGTATCAGCCATAGACATACAATTTCATGAACTGCTTGGAGTTCTGACCAGCCTACTCTAAAACAGTTGGGCAGTGGTCTTTCCCCTATCTTGAGTCCATCTATGTCTGGAGTTTTGGTGGGGGCACTTGAAACATTGTGAGGACTTTAAAAATAGGCAGGGCTCCTGGAATTAGTTTAGTCCAGAACCTTCTGCCTCTTCTTCCCCTATTTTAGTGGTTTTCTTCTTTCCCTTATATACAGTTTACCACCTTTTGACTAAAGAAATCTTCTTTTCTAATACTTCTAATACTTGGAAAATGAAGCCTACAAAAATAGTTTCTAACTACTCCAAACTCCCTCATAGCACTGACACCAACCATGCTTTAAAAAAATAAATAAAAACACTTTTATTAACATATTTTAAATAGTCCAAGGACAATGCAGAACCTATACCAGAGGACTTTCATTTGAAACTAAAATGTCATCTTTTGCACATGAATCACAAAGTCACCACCAGTTTGCCCTTGAAGCCAATGGAGAGTGCAGCTACTATGAATTTACTGGTTTTTGCGCATGAACTTCGTCTCTTTCACCACCTTGTGGCCCATGGGTTTCAAGTGATTTAGCCCAACCATATAGTTATTGGGAGAGGCACTCACAACAAAAACAGGCTTCAAACTCCCAGCCCACGTCTAGACAAACCCAACTAATTTCCTTTTGCTTTGGCAGCAACAGGCTGCTTTTAAAAGCTTGGGCTAGGGGCCTCCCCGGTAGCGCAGTGGTTGAGCGCTGCACTATGGAGCTGTCGGCAGCAGCTACCGTGAGTTCGATCCCATATGGTGCGGCAGACCTCTCCTGCCTCACCCGCTGCTCCCCTCAGCAGTGTACCTCTGCTCTGCCTGTTCTGCTCCCCACTCTGTCTCTGGTGAACCTTCTCGCCGCCCCACGCCTCTGGCCTGTAACCCAGCTTGTATGTATAAATAAAAATCTTTAAAATAAAATAAAAGCCTGGGCTAGCAGAAGTCTTGTTTGCAACATACTGGTGGAAAACTATATATAGTCTTAGAACTGTAGTCAGACCGACGTTTGGTAGTTCTATTTGTAATACTTAGATCTAGTATCCTATCTTAAATCTGTCTCTATAATGCATTGTCATTCGAGACATTGCAATCACAGCTCCTACCAGACAATGTTAACCCTTGTCTCCAAGATACACTCAACTCCCTCCCCCAGAGGGCCGTAGTGGTTTTATTTTTAAGGGACTGCTTTAGATACTGCCTTTTTCTAGATTTCTCACTCACTTTCATTATTGAGTCTTGATTTATTGGTACTCAAGTTCAGATGCTTCCTTTTTTTCCAATTCTGACACCCATTCCACAGTCAAGCCAGAATAAATAATACGGACCTGATGAGGTCACTCTGCCTTTTACTTTCATGTCTGTTCACTGCCTCCAGGATAAAGTACAAAGGATATTTGTGACCAAGCCCTTCATGGCCCCTCCTGGCTCATTCACCATTTTCTAGTCCTCAACTTTAGCTGCAACCACTTTGAGATTCTCCATCCTCCTTCCCCAGCATTCCTTCTGCTTTAACCTAACATCTGTCTGTCAGGAATCAAATTTTAACATCTCAGGGAAACTTTCCTGGGCTCCCCAAACCCATTGTTCTTTAGCTCCTTATGCTTATGTTTAACATAACTTGACCACACACTGATTTGTAATTTAGTACTAATTTGCCTCCTACCCTTGTCTGTAAATCCCTTGAAGGTAGCACTTTGTTGCTCTGTCTTTAGCATTGCATTTGTCTGGGAATGATGCACATTTATTTTTTGAGTCTATGGATGACTGTACCGTAAAGATTTATTAAAAGCTCCTGACTTACCTGTCCTTTTAATTGACCCCCACATAGGTTTCCTTCCTGCCCCAGAGTTACTCTATAATAATCTCCCTAAGCAGGTGCGAGAAACCAAGTGTAAAGCAAAGCTGAAGGTATTGGGTACTGCTTTTAAGAGATAGTCTCTCACCAGATAGAAATTAAAATGCCTTAATCTTATCGTGCAAAAGAGATAACAGATAACCCCTGAGGATTAAAGGCTGCCCAGGGCCAAGAGCACACCTTCACTTCAAAGGGCCATGCTGTGGACCCAAATTCTTACGGTCAAAAGCACACCTTCATTTCAAAAGGCCATGGTGTGTACCCAAATTCTCGTGCAGCCTTGAGTTCCAACAAATCACTCACCTGGGGCAAGGCAAGCAGGAAACTAAGTCCCCAGGCTGCGCCCAGAAGTTTCCTTCCAGTTGAGCGGGGTCCAAGCGGCTGTAGTACTGCCGCCTGGCGGTCGAGCCCAATGACCACAGGCAGGAAAGCTGCGGCATACATGGCCATTAGTTTCAGGAACATGAGTGTCCGACATGCGATGTCCCCGGCCAGCCACTGAACAGTGACATTCCAGGTAGCATCTAGGGGCATAACCACAAAAGTAACCAGTAAATCGGCAGCTGCTAAATGGGCAAAGAGTCGCCGGACTGGAGAGGGGCGGAGCTGGCTGGGTTGCGGCCTCGTTACTGACCACAGCACGGCCAGGTTCCCTCCAGCCGAAGAAACAAACAATACAATGGTCACTCCTACTCGGACCTTGGCTGCCGTTGAAAAGGTGGGCAGCTCTGCGCCCTCCACCGCTACTCCCGAGCCCGCCCAGACCTCCTCCCCCGCTGCTGAGTCCCAAGGGGTGTCGTTGCCTGCAGACATGCTGCCCTGGAAAGGGAAGGGTGGCGGGGGATGAAGAGCTAGCTTCGACCACTGATTCGTCGCCCTCCTATTGAGAATCGGAGCTGGTTCCTGCGACCTTCGTCCACTAAAGCCTCCGCCCCTGGAGACTCTCCCTCAGTAGTGTGGAGGTCAGGGTCGCTCAGGGGACGGGTCCGATGCTGGCTCCTGCTTCCACCGAACTCTCTAGCCCCTAGAGCCCTGTGCTCGGCCCGAGCGTGCGGGCGTGCCGGTGTGTGTGTGTGTCGGGGGGACCGGCACGCACCCGGGGCACGGTCCGCGCCGGCGGCGGGACACTGCAGCCCTCCGCCCGCCCCCGCCCAGCAGGCCCCGCCCCGGCCGGGGTATTTAAAGGAGAAGGGGCCGCGGCGGCGCGCGGAGAACGGGGAGACCCTCGCAGGAGAGGCCGCTCCGACCGACGCACGCACGGAACCACGCAGTGCAGGCCGCGAGACCAGCGCTTTTCGTCCTCAAGTCCCGTTTCACGTGTCCGCTCCACTCGTTTTCTTTTCCGATGACGTTTGTCCCTCGCGAGGCACCGTCGGGCCGCCCGGGAGGCGTGATAGGGGCGGGAGGTGGGGCGGGAGCGGCGCTGCGGAGCCGGGGCCGCCGCTGTCATGGACTCCTGGGTCCGCTTCAGCGCTCAGAGCCAGGCCCGGGAGCGGCTGTGCAGGTGCGGCCCGGACTGGAATGGGGGGACCCTCGTGAGACTGGGGGGGCAGGTATCCTCGTGAGGCGAGGTCGCTGCAAGCTACGGGGTGAGAGAGGGTCAACTCGGGCTACGGGGGCCCGGACGGACCTTGGGGCGCTGACTTGAGCCGGCCGTGAGGAGATGATTCGTTTGTGCTCACGGGAAAGATGGGGAAACTGAGGCACGAGTGGGCCGGCGGGGAGGCCGCCCAGGGTGGCCGTGTCCACATAAGACCGACAGTTTCCTCACTGGGCGGTGGTGAAAGGAGGAGCGTTCGCCCCGCAGCGGATAGCGACCCAGACTCGGGAGACCACCAAGTTTCTGTGTCCCCTCACCCTGCTCTTCCCCTGGAAGCCCTCTGCCGCCGCACTGCCTTCTGCTCGCCCAGCCCGAGGCCCCTGAGATCGCGCCCCTCACCTGTTCTGGAGAATAATCCGCCTGCCAGCAGCCCCTCGCCCCCTCCTCTTTCACATCCGCGCCCTGCTCCTGCTGGACCCCTCGCTGCTTTCACTGTCCCTTTCAGGCCTCTTCGTGGTCAAATTTCTTATTTTTCAACTCTCAACAGCGCTCCCCACCACTTTTGAGCTCTCTTTTATCCTTAAGCTTTTCCCTTCCTCTGGCCTGGAGGAGAAACGGTGAGATATGGGCATGAAGAGGAGGCCAGGAAATGATCTCAAACTGGGGAAGGGGAAAGGCCGTGCTAGCCCTTTGGAGGACATTTCCGGGCAGCCAGGGGAGGTCTCCATCTTACCTGCCTACTCTCTCCCGTAGGGCTGCACAGTATGCTTGCTCCCTTCTTGGCCACGCGCTGCAGAAACACGGGGCCAGTCCTGAGTTACAAAAACAGATTCGTCAACTGGAGGGTCATCTGAGCCTGGGAAGAAAGCGTAAGTAGCTGTGCCTCTCTGATTATCCCACCACTCTCCCCATCCCCAGGTATTCTCCTTTATCCTGCCTTCTTGCTTTGACCTCTGCCTGTTCTTCTCCCTTCTTTATCCTCCTCCCCTGCCTTCACATTTACCCCTCCATGCCTTCCAGTGGAGATAGGAGAACAGGGCTGAGGGAGCCCTGAAGGATTGGAGCGTATAGGGCCAGTTGGGAGAAACGGAACTGCGACACTGATTAAAATTTGAAGTAAAAGAAAAAGTGGTTTCTCCTCTTTTCTTTTTTTAAATTGTACTGTTGTTGCTGTCACTTGTTGGACTTTTATCCTCTTGCCTTCTCTCTTTGTGTTTTGTCCTGTCTGCCACTCTACTTCCAAATCCTTACTTTTCCTTGCTAATCCCACCAGTTCTACGCCTGGGTAATTCAGCAGATGCCCTTGAGTCAGCCAAACGAGCAGTGCACCTGTCAGATGTTGTCCTGAGATTCTGCATCACTGTCAGTCACCTCAATCGGGCCTTGTACTTCGCCTGTGACAATGTCCTATGGGCTGGAAAGTCTGGATTAGTGCCTCGTGTGGATCAGGAGAAGTGGGCTCAGCGGTCCTTCAGGTTTGATATCTTTTGTCCAAGACCTTTTTCTCCATTCTGCATAGTTTGTGTTTTTTGAGAGAAGGTTCTCTCAAGTTCTTCCTAGAATATGTACATATTCAGTCTCTTAGCTTTCCATCCTCACTTAGATCTTAGCTATCGGAGAATAATGAATGGGGCAGATGGAAGACAGATGCTCTCTTGTGATGAATGGTTAAGATTGGGCAAGATAAAATAGTATATTGCTTTAGTTCTACTTCTATCTATACTACAAGTTATGCCCCCTGACTGCCTGCTGATTCATTCACTCTAAAAATACTTAGTAGGAGCTTTTGTGGGTTAGGAAATAAAGCCTAACATCTAACACATATGGTTTTTGCTCTCATGATGCTTCTAGTGTAATGGGGAAGTCGTATAGTAAATAACCAGCCGACCAAATACTGGAGGAAAGGGCATACAGAATGTTGTGAGATCTACAACAAGGGAAATTAATTTAGAGTGCAAGGCCAGGGAAGAACTCTTTGAAAAAGGAATGTTTTCATTTAGACTTAAAATCTGAACAAAAGAAGACTTTTCCGGGCCTCCCTGGTGGCGCAGCCGTTAAGCGCTGAGCTGTGGAGCTGTGGCAGCGGCGACGCGGATTCGACGCCAGACTGGGGAGATTTCCACGTGGCATAGCAGACCTCTCCTGCCTCGCCTGCTGCTCCCCTCAGCAGTGTATTTCCATCAATCTGCCTGTTCTGCTCCCCGCTCTGTGTCTGGCGAACCCTCTCGCTGCCCCACGCCGCTGGCCTGTACCCCAGCTTGTATGCATAAATAAATCAATATTTAAAAAAAAAAAGATCTTTCCAACCAGAAAATAGCATGTTCTAAAGCCTTTCACTAAGAAAGAGTTTAGAAGTTAGAGAAACAGAAATCCACTGTGGTGGACAGTACTGAATGTGGGCAGTAAGTTCATACTGGAGAGCTGCCAGGCATTTTAGACAATGGTAAGGTTTTCTGTTTCATTTTGGTAAAATTTTACCCTAAGCACAGTGGGTGCTGAGCAGGGATGTGATGATTCAAATTGTGTCTAAAGAAGAATGTTCTGCTGCAGTGTGCAGAATGGATTGCAGAGGGCAAGAGAAGAGACAGTGGCCTCATATGGCCAAGAGATGGTATTGGCTTGAACTAAGGAACTGGCTGGTGTTGAAGGTGAAGAGAATATGATTTGGGAATAAAATTATCTGCGTACCTATCATCTGTGCTAGTTTTTTTCCCCCCTGATGATTGTCTTTGTTCTTTTATATCAGCATCCATTCTTTTTTTTTTAAGATTTTTTTATTTATGCATACAAGCTGGGGTACAGGCCAGAAGGGTGGGACAGCGACAGGGTTCACCAGAGACAGAGTGGAAAGCAGAACAGGCAGATCGACGGAAATCCACTGCTGAGGGGAGCAGCGGGTGAGGCAGGAGAGGTCTGCCACGCCATGTGGGAATCTCCCTAGCCAGGCGGCAAACTCGCGTCGCCAATGCCAACAGCGCCACAGCACAGCGCTTAACCGCTGCACCACCTGGGAGGCCCCAGCATCCATTATTTTTCTTTCTCAGTGGTTTACAGCTATAAAATGGCTTACAATATGTGAGGGGTGGGGACGGAGGCATGGTTCAAGCCATGCTATTCTTTTTTTAAAATACTTGTTTATGTATACAAGAGCTGGGGTGCAGGCCAGAGGCATGGGGTGGTGAGAGGATTCACCAGAGACAGAGTGGGGAGCAGAACAGGCAGATCAGAAATACACTGCTGAGGGGAGCAGCGGGCAAGGCAGGAGAGGTCTGCTGTGCCATGTGGGAATGTCCCTGGCTGGGGATCGAACTCGTGCTGCAGTGGCTGCTGATAGCGTCATGGCCCCGAGACTTATCCCCTTGCACCACATGGGAGGCCCTCCAGCCATGCTTTTTTAGGAAAAAGTAGCTCCCTAGAAGAGTTTATATGCTATTTTCATCCATTCAATTCAACAAATTTGTTGAGCTCTTACTTTGGGGTAGGCACTGGTCTAGACAAAGGGGTCAGTGAGAAGAAACAAACAAGGTCCCTGCTCTTACTGAGCTTACATTGTCGTAGGAGGCGGCAGACATAAAGAATCAGTAAGTAAGAGAAGTGTCAGATAGTGGTTAATTCTAAGCAGGAAACTAAAAGAAAGTCACGTGGTAGAAAGTAACTGGCTTGCTACTCAGAATGGGGAATTAGAGAAGGACTCCTCTGAAGAGGTGACATTTAAGCTCCGATCCAAACAGCAGGAAAGGGCCAACCTTGAGAAGATTTTGGAAGGGGAATATTCTAGGTAGAAGTGGTTTAAAGTTCCTAAAGCAAGAACAAACCTGATGGGTTCAAGACAGAAAGAAACTAATGTGATTGGAGCAGTGATTGAGGGGAAGAAGGGTATGAGATGGAGATAATACGGGCAGCGCTGGGTGCTGGCTTCTGTAAACCTGCCTGAGTTATCTAAATTTTATTCTGAATGTGATAGAAGGAATTAATGTTTATGACAGCTACTTTTTGAAATTAGATTTCTGGGGTTGGGGCCAAGGATGGCCATGGAGAGGTCAGTGAAAGCCTAAGGCAGTGGTTCAGGCAAGAGATGATAGTGGCACAGACTCTGGTGGTGGAATGTCATGTAGAGGTGTGGTTTGGTTCAGAAAGTGTTTTGGAGGTAAGACAATTATGTGGACTACAGACCACTGTTGTCAGAGAACATTAAAAGTCAGAACCATAGACTGTTCTTAATTTATAACCTCAAATGCTTGGCTGGCTAGCTGCTTAACACCTCTGCCTCATTTTCTTAAGGATTGGATTTAGATGATCTGTAATGTGTCCGATTCTCTGAAACAACTAAAGCTCGTTCTTTCAAAAAAAATTGCATTATTATAGATCAAGTTGAATGTGTGTATGCCAATAGGTTGCCAAGTGGAAAAGTGAAATTTGAGGTTGATCTTGGAAGATTTCATGATGTTGATGAATTTTAAACTGGGAGCCTAAGGTCCACATAAACACACTTGTTAGAGAGAGGCGGAGGACATGTCTAATTGCGGGTAAAATAGCATTCACTTCCGGTGTTGCAATGTGTGATCCCTTTGCCCCATGGTGAGAAATGTTTAAGTACTCTGTTGGCAAAACTGTGGGGGCATACGGGCTCTTGCTGACCCCTCTACCCTGTCTATCCCAGGTACTACCTGTTTTCCCTCATTATGAATTTGAGCCGCGATGCTTATGAGATTCGCCTACTGATGGAACAAGAGTCTTCAGCTTGTAGCAGGCGACTGAAGGGTTCTGGAGGAGGAGTCCCAGGCATTGAAACTGGGGAGCCTGGGGGCCCAGGGACTCCAGGAGGAGGCCTGCCTCAGCTGGCTCTGAAGCTTCGACTCCGACTCCTGCTCCTGGCTCGGGTCCTTCGAAGCCACCCCCCTCTTCTGCTGGATGTGGTCAGAAATGCCTGCGACCTCTTCATCCCACTGGACAAACTAGGCCTCTGGCGCTCTGGTCCTGGGGTCGTGGGGCTCTGTGGCCTCGTGTCTTCTATCCTGTCTCTTCTCACTTTAATCTGCCCTTGGCTGCGACTCAAGCCCTGATGCTCTGGCACAGGATAAGGAGGGAACCTGAATTGGTGAGACGGAATCTTAGATCATCCCCGGCCAATCACCCTCATTCTACTTCTGCTCCTTGGTTGAAGTTAGAACCCAGAGACGAAGGGTTAGGGGCGGAGCCTGGGGAAGATGAGGCGAGGGAAGGTGGCTTGTGAAGTTGATTCTGATGTTCAGATCTGCCAGCGCTTTTGTCCTTTTCTTCCTTCATGACACTGTGTCTCTTGGCTCCTTTTCCATCGTCCCTCCCACATCTATTTACGATTCTGTTTCTGCGTCTCTTTACCTGCTTAGTTCTCTGTCCTAGGAATTTAATCAGCAGAATTACTTTTTGGTAAGCGAGATAGAAGCTGTGACCGGTAGCTTCTGACTGCCTTCTTTTTCCTCAGAGGTGATGTGTGGCAGATAGTACCCCCTTCAAACTTCAAATCATAATTTTAAAGACTTTTTGTCCAGTGGACTCTCCCGCACACACCAGAGGTGGCTGGCTGCTTCCTCTTCCTGCCCTGTCTACCTCACCAGCCCACCTCCCTCAGGGCTCGGCCCGTAACCTCCCTGCACTCAGACCTGCAGATCTCTGCTTACACTTGACTTCAGGGCTCTGTTCCCTAGTCTCTTCTTAACCCTTCTTTGCCTATCCAGAATGATGCTCTATCTAGCATCGTGCTGTAAATATTGTACAATGATTCCGTGTAAATAGCTGTGGCACACGCCCACGATGGAGAGAAGCCTTCTGAGTCAGCAAATTAAAGATCAGTTTGCTCACTGAGGTTTTGTCTGGTCCTGTGTGTTCTGGTCACCTGAGATCCCTGCTCCTCTTGTTGCGGTCTGGGTTTTCCATGGGATTAGCCACTGGCATCGTCACCTCAACTCACCTATTGAGTACCTACAGTATGCAGGAATCGCACTAGGTGACAGAGCTGCAGAAAGCTAAGAAGCTTCTTTCTTTCAGAAATTCATGACCTAGCGAAGGAGATAGGTTCTAATGTTAAAGTAACTACACTGGCTGTACAAAACACACCCCAGACCAGTCCATAGTTTATAGTCCCTCCAAAGACTGTAACGCCACAAGGCAGCATAGATGAATACCACAAGCAGAACTACACGCAGTGGGCCAGACTTGGTTTTGGGCTGTCTTTACATGCAGGGGCTCCCCTGGGTAGGTGAGTAGATGATATTTGTCTTAGCCCTAGGTTGAGCTCGAAAAGGTTATGGAAGGACAAAGAGTATCTCCCACTTCTTGCCTGTTCCAAACCCAGGCAGGGCGTTATTGCCTGGCCACGTATAGGACAAAGACACAACAGAAACAGCCAAGAGTGGGATGTCGATGACGCCTCCAGGGGGCAGCACCGAGGCAGAGAAATAGAGCAGGATGGCTCAGTCGTCCTTCCCTTGGTCTGGGGCGCCCCCCAGTTCCCCATCATCACTCCTCCCATTCCTTCCAACTTTATTTTTAGCTGCCAGTGGGAGGGGGCAGGATGGGAGGGAGAGTAAAGAAAACAGCAAAGGAGAGGGACAGAGGCAAGGAGGACTTCTCAGGCGGGCAGAGCAACCGGGCATGGAACACCCCCTCGTCCCTCACTTGCTCTTGCCCGTGGTGTTCCTGACAGGTGAGGACGGTTACCTTCTCCTTGCCGGTGGGAATGGGGGATAGCTGCACCGCTTGCACGGGCTTCTAGGGTAAGGTTCTTTGGGAATTAGGGTGAGATGTTAACCCCGATGCTACGTTTCACGCCGCATGTGTGGAAGGGTGTGTTTGAATGTTTATATTGTTTTTTAAAGATTGATTTATTTATGCATACAAGCTGGGGTGTAGGCCAGAGGTTGGGAGGGCGGTGAGAGGACTCACCAGAGACAGAGTGGGGAGCAGAACAGGCAAACAGACTGAAGTCCACTGCTGAGGGGAGCAGCGGGCGAGACAGGAGAGGTCTGCTGCGCCATGTGGGAATCTCCCTGGCTGGGGATCGAACTCGTGCTGCAGTGGCTGCGGACACCTTCATAGTGCTGACTTAACCTGTTGCTCCACCAGAGAGGCTCTGAATGTTTGTATTCTTAATGCCTGCGTAGGTGCTTCGATATTGAGGCTGGCGAGGCCTTGCGTAAATTTTGTGTGCAGTGATCTCAAACCTTTGTCTGGCGCTCTGGAGGAGTGAGGGGGCCAAAAAGAGGCAATGGGAGCCCCCACATGGCTCCTCTAATCCCGTGAGCCTCCTCCTGACTTCTCCCTACCCTGGGTGGTCTCTGGGGCCTGAGGAGTAACCGCCCAACTGTGTGGTCAGAAGTCTGGGCTTACCTAACCAATGAGCTACGAGCTAGAGTTCATGATCCTATAGCCCTGCCAGTGTCCAGATGAAAACAGGCTCCCACACAAAGCACCTTTCTGGATATGGGCATGGCTTAAGAAAGAGCTACAGCCATGGTGGTAGGGGCAGGCCTGAAGGGGGTTGCTTGGAAGGAGAGAGGACACGGTCAGGGAGAAGAGCACGGGAGGGACAGAGGCCCGGAATTTCTCTCTTCAGTGCCCTATAATCTTTGTTTCCTAAAATACCAGCTCTGCTTTTAAAAGGAGGGATCGGAAGGGAAGCAGCAGTCTGGACATGTCGGCGGGGGGTTGTCATTAGAGGGGGCAGGAGTCAAGGGGGACAAGTAGTTAGGCAGGGGACACTCGGGACGGTGATGAGTTAGAAAGGAAGCCGGTTGGGAGCAACTGGGGGCAGTGGGACCCCTGGTGAGGGTGGGCGTCAAGCCGTGTGTGTGGGCAGGCAAGTGGCTCCACCCAGCTAATTACCACTGAGCTTTCCAGGGCTGGACTCAAGCAGAGACCAGACGCCGGACGGAGAGTGCGCGTGTAGCCATGACCGACAGTCTGGGAGAGCTGAGGAGAGGCCGGCGCGCAGAGCCCCCAGCCTCCCGCGCGCCGCAGGGCTCTGGGCGGGGAGAGTTGGGAAGGCAGCCTTGCTCTGGGGCTGCGGGAAGGCCCTCTCCCTCTGTTGGCCCTTACGGCTTGGGGACAAAGATGTGTAGGAGGAACGATGTGGAAAAGAGGAACTTGGCCCTTCTAGACATGTCTGTAAATGAGATTTCGGGGGTGGAAATGGAAATCCAGTCATGCACCAGCATGGCGGAGCGCCACCACGGAGACATCTGGCCCCCCCCAGGAAGGAGGCCTCCCCCTCCTGCGCTCTGGGGGTGAGGCTGACAGAGGCCGGGCTGGCTCAGGAGTGGGACGCAGCGAGATAGATGGCGATCAAACCGTTCCTCTTGGTTTCTCTCTGCTGGGGCCTCTCTGGACACCCCTTTGCCTCTTGAGTGCTTCCTGTTAACCTGACACGCCTGTCCCCCAGGTCTCAGCTCCCCCTTTAACCTGGACGTGCTTCACCCACGCCTATTCCCAGGGCCCCCCGAGGCTGAATTTGGATACAGTGTCTTACAACATGTTGAGGGGGGACAGCGATGGTGAGGAGGAAGCCAGAGGGCCGCGGGGCGGGGCTGTGCCGGACCGTGGGAGGGGAGGCGGGGAGAGCCGAGCCTGCAGCAGTCCGGGGCTGGCGAGCGTCTGGGTGCTGGCCCCTGCGTGTCCCTGCTGGCCCGCCTCAGGGTCACGCTCATGCTGCGCTTGTTCACACCCTCCCCCAGGATGCTGGTGGGCGCCCCGTGGGATGGGCCTTCAGGGGACCGAAGGGGGGATGTCTATCGCTGCCCTGTCGGGGGCCCACACAGTGCCCCATGTGCCAAGGGCCACTTGGGTAAGATGATGCCTCGCCCCTCCGCACCTGACTCCTAACTGCCGGACAAGTAGCTTTGACCCCTCACACCCCACCATCTTCACCCCCAGACCCCACATACTCACCGTCCCTAACACGATCCCGATCTCTCCTCATCCTCTTCCAAAATCACCCTACACAAGCCCCCCATGGTTATCCCGCGATCTCATTCTCTGTTACTCCCTCCAACCAGGCGATCACCCGCTGGGAAATTCGTCTCGTCCTGCTGTGAATATGCACTTGGGGATGACTCTCCTGGAGACAGATGGTGATGGGGGGTTCATGGTGAGTTGAAGAAAGGGGGCGGTGGGGTGTCTGAAGAACCGTGGCAGAGAAAAGAGCAGGGCGCTCAGGGGGACGGTCTGCGCGAAGCGGCCTGGGAATGAGCGCCCTAGGAAGAGATGAGGGGCACGTCGGGGTGTAGTCCCGGTGCTCCTTGAGGAGGGGCGTGTTCTGAAGGGGCCTCCTAGCCCCGAGCAACTACCCCCTCCCCAGGCCTGCGCCCCTCTCTGGTCTCGTGCCTGCGGCTCTTCAGTCTTCAGTTCTGGAATATGTGCCCGTGTAGACGCTTCATTCCGGCCCCAGGGGAGCCTGGCACCGACGGCGCAGCGTGAGCCACAAGGGGCCCGAGGACGCAGCCCAGAGCGGGTGCGGGGTGGCCACGGGGTCGGATGCCTGACGGGACGGCTGTCCCCGCTGCCACCCAGGTGGCCTGCGAAGCCCCACGTTCCCTGGCGGCTAGGATCAGACTCGGCCCAGGCATCAGGACGCCACGCTCCGTCCTAACCAACAAAACCTCAGCTCTCATTTCACCCCCGCCCTGAGCTCCGGCCTCTTGTCCCCCTCCCACTCTCCGCGTGCCCCCTGCTTTCATGCCGCCATCTCCTTCTGTTTGAGACGTTCTCTGCCAGCGCCTCTTCTCATACCCTGCTCTCCTCAGGCATCTTTAGGATCTTCTCAGTCACCGCTTGACTCCCCACCATCCGGCCTGACCGCCCTTTGCTCGGCCACGCAGAGTGGGGCTTTGTGTCTCGCCGGCGCTTAATTCCCTCCTCCTCTTAGAAAGCGGCACGGGGCCCATCTCGTCTTTAATTCATGCCCAGTTTCCCCGGGGTCTTCCCTTCCTTGTGTGGCCCAGTTTCCCGTCGTGACCTCCCCCCTTGCTGCCCCGGCGCAGTGCCCTTCCCCCCACGGCTCCCCGTCACCATGCCCTCCTTGCAGGCTGCCCCACATACATGGACGTTGTCATCGTCTTGGATGGTTCCAACAGCATCTACCCCTGGTCTGAAGTCCAGACCTTCCTGCGCAGACTTGTAGGGAGACTGTTCATTGACCCAGAGCAGATACAGGTGAGGGGGCGGCGGGGGGATTTGGAAGGCGGAGACAGCGGAAGCAAACACGGGGAGCGAGGGGACGTCCAGGCCTCAGCGCCCCTCCCGAGGCCCCGCCCCACGCTCCGTGTGCCTGCGCGCACACTTGTTCACAGGTGGGGCTGGTGCAGTATGGGGAGAGCCCTGTGCACGAGTGGTCCCTGGGAGACTTTCGCACCAAGGAGGAAGTGGTGGGAGCCGCCAGGAACCTGAGCCGGCGGGAGGGACGGGAGACGAAGACGGCCCAAGCCATCATGGAGGCCTGGTGAGGGTCGCGGCGGGGCGCCCGGGAGGCCGGGCTGGGGAGGGCCTCGGTGCGGTGTGTGCCTTCCCCGGTGTCCCGCACGCTTGTCTTTGCGCACGCGCGGCGCGGGGGAGGGCTGCGTGGGCTGTCATCGCGCTGCCTCTCACGCGTCCGCAGGCGTCTCTGTGTCTCCGCGTTCCTGCTGGGTCTGTCCCTGCGGACAGAACCTCCTACCCCCGTGCCCACTTGGGCTTTTACTGTGTGACGGTCTCCATGCCAGAGCTGTGGAAGAGACGGGCTGAAAGACAAAGTGCCTGATCTTGGCGAACTGCTGAGAGAGTGTGAGTGTGTGTGTGTGTGAGTGTGTGTGTGAGAGTGTGTGTGTGTGTGTGTGATCTTGGTGAACTGCTGAGAGAGTGTGAGTGTGTGTGTGTGTGTCTGCATCCATCTGACCACACCTCACTCCTTCCTCTCTCTCTCAGCACGGAAGGATTTAGTCCAGCCCGAGGAGGCCGCCCAGAGGCCGCCAGGCTGCTGGTGGTCGTCACTGACGGGGAGTCTCACGACGGAGAGGAGCTTCCCGCGGCGCTCAAGGCCTGCGAGGCCGGAAGGGTGACGCGCTATGGGATTGCGGTGAGGACCTGTGGGGGGAGAGGGGCTGGGGGGGACTGGGGGAATGGGGTCTTGGGGGACGAGGAGGCCCACGGAGGAGCGGTGGAGACTGGACTGGGAACTGGGGGAGAAGAGGGCTGCTGACCACAGCCCAGATGTCGCCAGCGCCTCCCTTCGCCGTGGTTGGCTGAGTTCCGCCCCAGCCCCAGCCCCGTACCCCGCCACACACCCCACCTGACTCCTCACTCTAGGTCCTCGGTCACTACCTGCGGCGCCAGCGAGACCCCAGCTCTTTCCTGCGGGAAATCAGAGCCATCGCGAGCGACCCCGACGCGCGGTTCTTCTTCAACGTCACCGACGAAGCTGCTCTCACGGACATTGTGGACGCGCTCGGAGACCGGATCTTTGGCCTCGAGGGTAGTGGCTGCCCTGAGAAAGGGAGCACGGGGAGCGGGGTTCTGGAAGTGGGGGGTTCTGGAGTGAGGTCAGTAGGTCAAAGGGGAACTCTTCCCTGACGTTGTCTCCACGTTTTCTATGGCTCGAGGGTCCCGTGGAGAAAACGAAAGCTCCTTTGGGTTGGAAATGTCCCAGATTGGTTTCTCTACTCATCGGTTAAAGGTAGGTCAGACTCTGACCCCTCTATGGCCCTTTCAACCTCTGACCCCTCTAACCTCTCACTGAGAAAACTTCAACCCTAAGGCTCTTCTAGATTCCGCCTTTAACCAATGTGCACGCAAACCTTTCCAGGCCTTTCTAGCTGGCCAGTGAGCCCTCGGTGACCCTCGCACTCCTGCGGTTTTCCTCCTGTCCCCGCTGTCTTTTCAGCGGCCCTGTCTGGTTCTGCCCTACAGGATGGGATTCTCTTTGGGATGGTGGGGGCTTATGACTGGGGGGGCTCCGTGTTGTGGCTCGAAGAAGGTCACCGGCTTTTCCCGCCGCGGACGGCTCTGGAAGCTGAGTTCCCCCCTGCATTGCAGAACCATGCAGCCTACTTGGGTGAGCGGCAGAGAGCGGCAGAGGGCTGCGGGCGGGGAGCCCAGTGCGGGTTGTGGCGTCCACCCTCCTGCCAGGCGGTTTCCGATCTCCTGCAGTCTCCTTGGGGCTCCTCCTGGGCCTTTGGGGCCCCACTCTGACCTCATCTTCCCTCTTTTTCATCTCTGATTTCTGCCCATTTCTAGGTTACTCTGTTTCTTCCATGCTTTTGCGGGGCGGGCGCCGCCTCTTTCTCTCAGGGGCGCCTCGTTTTAGGCATCGAGGGAAAGTCATCGCCTTCCAGCTGAAGAAAGATGGGTCTGTGAGCGTTGCCCAGAGCCTGCAGGGAGAGCAGGTGGGGCATCCAAATGTCAGGCCCTTGGTTCTGGGGGGCTCCGGGCTGTGGGGGAGAGAGTGGAGGGTCTGAAGTCTGTGCTGAATCTTGGCTGACACAGCCTGTCAGGGCGTGGGGGCCGGGTGGGCAGGTTGGGGGCCGTTGCCCACTTGTCCACACTCACCCCCCACTTTCTCCTGGGTCACCGCTCCCCAGATTGGCTCCTACTTCGGCAGTGAGCTCTGTCCGCTGGACACAGATGGGGATGGGGCGACTGACGTCTTGCTTGTGGCCGCCCCCATGTTCCTGGGACCCCAGAACAAGGAGACAGGACGTGTTTACGTGTATGTCGTGGGCCAGGTGAGACGCGCGGGGGTCCCTGGGACTTGCTCGGAAGGGGGGTGGGAAAGCAGGTGTAGATCGGTGTCTACCATCTCTCCTCACCCCACAGCAGCCCTTGCTGACGCTCCAGAGAACACTGCAGCCAGAGCCCCCTCAGGATGCGCGGTTTGGCTTCGCCATGGGCGGCCTTCCTGATCTAAACCAAGACGGTTTTGCTGATGTGGCCGTGGGGGCGCCCCTGGAGGACGGGCACCGCGGGGCACTGTACCTCTACCACGGGACCCAGGGTGGAGTCAGGCCCGCCGCTGCCCAGGTTGGGGTGCCCAGATGCCCAGGGCATCGCCGCGGGAGGGGCACAGGAGGGAGGGGTGTTTTTCACTTATCAATGGCCCCTGGGCTTGAGACCCAAACTGAGGAGGTGCTTTTATCGCTAGTCAAGAAGGTGGGGTGGGGGGTCGCTGCTGAGGCTGTACTAGGGGCCCCGGACACAAGTTTCTCTTATTCCTCGCCACTCATTTTTAAAAAAGATTTATTTATTTATGCACGTAAGAACTGGGGTGCAGGCCAGAGGTGCAGGGGGGTGAGAGGATTCTCCAGAGACAGAGTGGGGAGCAGAACAGGCAGATCGACTGAAGTACACTGCTGAGGGGAGCAGCGGGGAGACAGGAGAGGTCTGCTGCGCCCTGTGGGAAGCTCCCTGACCGGGGATCACACTCAGGCCACAGTGGCCAACTATAGCTTGACAGTGCTGACACTTAAGTCCTGCGCCCCAGGGAGGCCTCCTTCCCACTCTTGATGGAGAACTAGGGAGAGCCAGGCGGGAGGCCTGGGGAAGCAGGGCGAGAGTCCCCGCTCAGCCTCCCCTCTTCCTCTCAGCGGATTGCCGCGGTCTCCATGCCTCAGGCCCTCAGCTACTTTGGCCGAAGTGTGGACGGCCGGCTAGACCTGGACGGGGACGAGCTGGTGGACGTGGCTGTGGGTGCCCAGGGCGCAGCCGTCCTGCTCAGGTGAGGGACCGGCTCTTGGAGCGGGGGCCGCGCGGCGCAGCTGTCAGCCCGGCTCTGAGAGGAGACCTGTCTGGACTTACTCTGCGCTCCTCTCCTCGCCGCGCAGCGGGGCTGGTGGCAGGCCCCGCGTGTCCCAGTCCTTAGGCCTGCAGGGAGCGTCGGATGTGCTGCCCCTTGTGCCGGTCTCCGCACGGTGCCTCGCAAGGGCAGGGGCTCCTTAAACCTCAGTTATTATCTCTCTTGCTTCTGGCGAGGCTCGGGTGGGCGACCCGCATGCGCCACCCCTCTTACCTCCTTGGGCCCAGGAGCTGGCTGGGGATTCCCGCTGCCTCTGGGCGCACGTCCCTCTGCTCGAAGGTCTTTCCCTCCCTGTCCCCAGCTCCCGGCCCATCGTCCACCTGGTCGCTTCCCTGACGGTGACCCCGCCGGCCATCAGTGTGGTCCAGAGGGACTGCAGGCG
The DNA here is from genome assembly GCA_004024925.1 of Scalopus aquaticus. NCBI lineage: Eukaryota > Metazoa > Chordata > Mammalia > Eulipotyphla > Talpidae > Scalopus > Scalopus aquaticus. The sequence continues at coordinate 35,668 of PVIJ01004850.1, forward strand.
CCGGGGCCAGGAGGCCGCCTGCCTCTCTGCAGCCCTTTGCTTCCGAGCGACCTCCCGCACCCCCGGCCGCTGGGACCGCCGCTTCTGTGAGTGACAGGGCGACCTGGGCACCCTCCCCGCTTGCTGCTGGGCGCCCACTCACTCTCCCGTCTCCTCAGATGCGCGGTTCACGGCCTCCCTGGACGAGTGGACGGCCGGGGCTCGGGCGGCGTTCGACGGCTCCGGCCAGAGGCTGCCCCCCCGGAGGCTCCGGCTCAGCGTGGGCAACGTGACCTGTGAGCAGCTGCTCTTCCACGTGCTGGTGAGGGGGAGCAGGAGCCACCTGGGCCGGGGGTCCCTCACAGCTGCAGCCGGGCAAGCCAGCAAGCCCACTGTGGAGAGGGGCTGCGGCCCCTCTGCCGTCTGCCCTCGCTGACCTCTGGCATCGCGTCAGCTGCGAACCTGCGCTGCTTTCCCTGCAAAGGAAGCATGATAATAATACATCATTGCAGGGTACTGCTGGCCCTAGCCTGGGCCCCGGAAGTGCTTGTGAATGATCACTGTAATGACTACCTTCTGCTGGGGGCCTGGCTTGTACCCCAACCCGGGCTTCCCATGACTCTCCACTCTGGTTTCCTCAGGATACATCCGATTACCTGCGGCCAGTGGCCTTGACTGTGACTTTTGCTTTGGACAACACCACGAGGCCAGGGCCTGTGCTGGACGCGGGCTCCCCCACCTCCATACGCAAGCTGGTCAGCGGCCAGCCCGCCCTGGCCCCACACCGCCCTCCTGAGTGAATCCAGAGAAAGGAGATGGGGAGACAGGAACTCCTGGTGAAACCTGACCTGGGCCCTGACCTTCCCGCCCCAGGCCCCGCCCTTCAGCTCAGCCCCGCCCCTCAGCTCAGCCCCGCCCCTCGCCCCCCCCCAGGTGCCCTTCGCTAAGGACTGCGGCCCCGACGACCAGTGCATCACCGACCTGGTGCTGCGGGCTCACATGGACATCAGAGGCTCCAGGTGGGGCGGGCAGAGACTGGCCAAACTGGGGTGACCTGAGATACATCAGAAGGGAGCTGGGGGGCGTTTCTCACCCAGAAAAATAGGAGGGAGACTGGGGTACCCCTTCAACGGCTGGGCTGTCCCTTATCCACCACACCTAGGAAGACCCCGTTTGTGGTTCGAGGGGCTCGGCAGAAAGTGCTGGTGTCGGCAACTCTGGAGAACAGGAAGGAAAACGCCTACAACGCCAGCCTGAGCCTCAGCTTCTCTCGAAACCTCCACCTGGCCAGCTTCACTCCCCAGGTGCCCCTGGGGGAGGGGCTTGGGTGGGGGAGGCCCCTGGGGCTTGCGGGGGGGGGGGGGGGGGGGGGGGCCTGGAGAAAGGCTCAGCATTGCTCTGGCTGCGGCCTGGGCCCTCCTCTGCTTCAGAGCGACAGCCCGGTGAAGGTGGAGTGCGGGACCCCCTCCCCTCACGCCCGGCTCTGCAGCGTGGGGCACCCCGTCTTCCAGACCGGAGCCAAGGTGAGTGGGGCCCAAGATGAGAAAGGGGGGCTCGAGGAGCGGGGGGAGTCCAGGGACGGAGGCCCGGCACCCTGCCCCTCCCAGCTGCCCCAGAGGCTGACCGGCCTGGCCCCTGCCCCAGGTGACCTTTCTGCTCGAGTTCGAGTTCAGCTGCTCCGCCCTCCTGAGCCAGGTCCTCGTGCGGCTGCGCGCCGCCAGGTGAGAACCAGGGAACTTCCTCCCCGCCCTCTGTGGGGTCTTGGGATGGGGTGGGGGGTGGAAACACCTCTGACTCCCCCACTCTAGAGAGGGGTGCCCGAGATGGGGCCAGGGTGTGAGTCTCCCCCCGCCCACAGCAATAGCCTGGAGAGGGAGGGGACCCTGCAGGACAACACCGTCCAGACCGCGGCCTACGTCCAGTATGAGCCCCAACTCCTGTTCTCCAGGTAGGCCCGGCTCCCCGCTGGAACCCCATTCTGGTCCCAGACTTGCACTGTCATGTTTCCTCTCTCTCCCTCTGTGTTTTAGTGCTCCCCCAAATCCTTGGGGACTGCTGCATCATTCTGCCCTCACCTGCACCCCCGTATGCTCTCTCAGGCACCTTACTGCCACCTTACTGTCTGGGCCCCGGGAACTGCAGCTGGGGGCGGGGGGGCTGTGGGGTGTGCCATCACCTCTTACCAAGTCTGGGTGATGCCCCATTTCCTCCTCTGTGTGTCCCCCTCTCTTTACCCATGTGCTGGCCCTGCCCCCACCTCCATGCCCGCGTGCCGGCCCGGGCCCTCGTGTCCACACTGTGGCCCCGACCACGCGCTTCCTGGCCCGGTGTCCACGCAGTGAGTCCACGCTGCACCGCTATGAGGTTCGCCCGTACGGGGCCCTCCCGGAGGGTCCTGGTCCCGAATTCAAAACCACTCTTAGGGTGAGACGCTAGGTGGGGTTGTGGGCTTGGATGGGGCTTGCCGTGAGGTGGGGCATCCTGGGGAAAGTGTGGGAAGAGCCTCTCAGGTTTCATGGGTATTCAGCGTCCAGGGGGACAGAGGCAGCGAGACCTGTCTCCCGCCTTTTCCCACTTTCAATCCCGCTCTCAGGTTCAGAACCTCGGCTGCTACGGGCTCAGCGGCCTCTTCATCTCAGCTCTCCTTCCGGCTGTGGCCCACGGGGGCAGCTACTTCCTGTCGCTGTCCCAGGTCATCGGCAGCAATGTGAGTGCAGGCCGGGGTTGCGGGGAGCCCCGGCCTCACTGAAGGGGACTCCTCTTCCCCCTCCCCCTCGCCCGCCCCGCCCCCATCTGCTGCGCCTCTGCTCTCGCCCCCACCTGGAGGCCCTCTTCCACACACCTGGCTTCTTTGAGAAAAAAGAAAGGGCTCACCTGGGGAAGACCCTCCAGGGTCTTGATTCCCCTCGGGAGTGGCTCATCCCACGTCGTCGGGAGCGTCTCTCAAGCCGGATCCTCCTCTAGGCCAGCTGCGTGGTACAGAACCTGACCGAGCCCCCAGGGCCTGCTGTGCACCCCGAGGAGCTCCAGCACACCAGCAGGCTGGTAGGAGCAAAGGGGGAGGTGTCCAGAGAGGGGGTGCAGAGGGGAGCAGCGGGGCGGGGGCTTGGCGGGAGGAGGGCGCTTCCTCTCAGGGTGCTGACGCCTCTCTCTGCGGCTAGAATGGGAGCAACACCCGGTGTCAGGCGGCGCGGTGCCACCTTGGGCGGCTGGCGAAGGGGGCCGAGGTCTCCGTAGGCCTGCTCAGGCTGGTCCACAACGAGTTTTTCCGGAGGGTAAACACTGCTCTTCCCCTGTTCTCTCTGCGTCGGCCTGGGCCTCCACAAGGGTTTAGAGCAGACCCATGTTCGGGCTTCTGCTTCACCGCTCACTGGTTTTAGACTTCGAACAAGTTATTTCAACCCTTTAAACACCTTTCTCCTCACGTCTAATACAGGGAAGGTGATACCTGCTTCCTGGGGTTGTTGTAAAGAAAAAATGAGTAATGAAATGGATTCATTAAAAGCTAGTGTTTATCCTCGTATTTGCCTCCATTTTGCATCCCTTAGTGCTAGATCAATAATCAGTTAATTCAATCCATTGACGATCTATGGAATGTCTACCATATAAAATGTGCTGTCCTCGGCAGACACAGGAGACTATCCCAGCATTTAGCACCATGCCTAACTCATCGCAGTGACTTCATACATTTTTATTAAATGAAAGGTTGATATTACATAAAAATATAGCCGATACAGGAGATGCATTAGTATTTGTGTGTGTGTGAATTAGAAAAGAAGCTTTATTGTAGGTGAAAGGACCCATTCAAGAAAGCATGGGCAGGTGCAGAGAATCACCTGGGTATTAGACAGTGGTGGAAGTAGGGGCTCCCTGGTGGCCTAGGGGTTAAAGCTCAGTGCTGTCACCTCTACAGCCCAAGTTTGATCCCCGCTCTCCACTCTGTCTCTCCCACACCTCTGGCCTACACCCCAGTTCTTTTATACAAAAATAAAGAAAAATTAAAAAAACCTTTATATATACACATATATATACATGTGTGTGTGAATGTGTGTGTGTGTATATATATATATAAACGTAACAGTGGTGGAAGTTGGAGTGTATCGCTGAGAAGCATGTTCTCTAAAGCGAGGAGGTGAGACTGAGCTCGCTGTGCCGGCAGCAGGCAGGGCGGCCCGAGTCAGGGCGGGTTCCTGAGCAAACGGCCTCTACAACTGGAAGTCAGTGCTGGGTTACCCTGTCCTTCCCGCTGCCTGTGCTTTGAGTGAAGCAAGATCCCCGGGAAGCAGGTATGCGCCTTCCGGGTGGCAAACCTGACAAACCACCCTTCTCGGAGTCTGGTTCTGTCTTTGGGATCCTTCATTCTTTCAACAAAGATTGATTGATTGATTGACTGATTGATTTATACAAGAGCTGGGGTGCAGGCCAGAGGTGGGGGGGGGTGAGATGACTCACCAGAGACAGAGTGGGGAGCAGAAAAGGCAGATCCACTGAAATCCACTGCTGAGGGGAGCAGCGGGGAGACAGGAGGGGTCTGCTGCGCCCTGTGGGAAGCTCCCCGACTGGGGATCAAACTCAGGCCACAGTGGCTGACTATAGCTTGATAGTGCTGACACTTAACCCCTGCGCCACCAGGGAGGCCCTGACGTCTACACTTTGACCTAAAAGGGTTAGCCAGAGAAAAGGGCGTGCAGTGCATTTCATGCAGAGCAAACGGCACATCCAAGGCTGAGGCCTCCCATCTTCTACCCTCCCGCTGTCCCCACGGGTTCCTAACTTCTTTTTGGTCTTGAGGGTCACGGAAATTGTGCCTCATCTTTGTTACTGGGGTGTCCAGGACCCCACCACTCGGTGATGGCTCAATCAAATGCCTTCCCAACCACTTGCTCCACAGGCCAAATTCAAGTCTCTGTCGGTGGTCAGTACCTTCGAGCTGGGGACCGAGGAGGGCAGTGTCCTGCGGCTGGCGGAAGCATCGCGCCGGCGTGAGGTGGGGCTGGCCTTTGAGCGCCGTGAGCAGTGACGGCGGCCACGGGGGTGGCACCCGCGGCCTTTTTCAGAACAGCCGCTTCTCCTTTAGGCAGCGGTTGGTGATTCCCCAGTGATGAGTCAGGCTGCTGGGGCCCTGCCTCCATTCCTGCCTCAGTTTCTCGCTTTTATGCTGATGTTTTGAGGCTGACTCCGCTATGATGTGGGGTGAAGCTGGCTGGGGGAGGGGTAAGTGACCCAGTTCTCTTTCCCAGCAGAGCCTCCTGGAGGTGACCCAGACCCGCCCCCGCCTCATCTCACTGTGGGTCCTCATCGGCAGCGTCCTGGGGGGGCTGCTTCTGCTCGCTTTCCTTGTCTTCTGCCTTTGGAGGGTAAGGGCTGCTTCAGTGGGTGTTGGGACATGGCGCCCTCAAATTGGGGATTCCTTCGTCACAGCAGGGGCCAGGAAGTGTACTGGGCAGCTAGGCGGGCAGCTAGGCCAAATCTCCTTCACTGTACTCCACAAATGTTGGTTGAATTAAATTAAGTCAAATCTGAATCTCGTGTTTGGAAGCAGAACAAAAGCGAAGACTTGCTTCCTCTGAGGGCTGCTGGCAGGGTCCTCACAAGGGGCCTGTGGCGATGACGCTTATCTCTCCCTTTACAGCTCGGCTTCTTCGCCCGGAAGAAAATCCCCGAGGAAGGAAAAAGAGAAGAGCAATTGGAGCAATGAACGTAAAATAAAGTGCTGGAAAGTCTTCCCTGGCAGCGTCTCCAAGTGACTTCAGAAGAATGGAGGTTTGGGGGCTCGGATGGAACGAGAAGCGGCCTCGGGACTGTCTCCCAGACCTGCAGTCTTCGTCCAGAGGATGCTGCTGGCAGGAGTGAGGCCTTACCTCAGACCAGAGGGGCGGCGCCCAAACCAGGCGTGTCCCACCCTGCGTGTCCCTCCTTGGACCCTGGTGCCCCAGCACAACGGGCCTTGCCTGGGCCCCTATTCCCTAGCCCCAGGAATCAAGATTTCTTGCCTAGGCCCTCAACCCCTTCCAGATCCCCTGTACACCCTGCCTCACCATTTGGACGAGATGAGGCGTCCCTTCCTCTAGCCCGTCCCTGTCTCTCAGCCCCTGCCGGCTCCCGCCTCCACAGGAGGGAGCTGATGTTGGCTTGAAAGAAGTAAAGTCAACATCTGCTTTCCTGTGGAGAGTGGTGATTCAGAGAGCCGGCTGGGGAGAGTCAACAGGAAAAAAGGAGGGAGGAGGAAAAGCCACAAGAGACATTCTGTACAATTCCAAGGAACAGAGAAGCCTTTAGACGGGCAACTGCCACCCTGAAACCCGAGACTCCGCGCTCCGCTCGCCGCCCTCAGGTGCTGGCGAAACAGAGCCGCCCCAGACCTGCGGGCCGTGGGTCCCCGCGCAGCCTTCCCTGGGAGCGTGGCCAGGGCGGGCGCCCGATTCTCTGGAGCCAGGCTCCCCCAGGTGGCCGGCTCTGGGATAGCAGGAGGCGCCGACACCCCCGAGGTGTTTTCTCCTCTCTGCTCTCGCCCACCCAACTCTTGAGCCCTGCCTGGGGCCTCCTGATAGAAACTCTAGTGAAGGGACAGGGTTGTGCTCCTTGGTGGCAACTTTTCACCTTACCAACTTTGCGATGCAGCGGCCCGCCGGTAAGAACAAGTGGGGAGTCTGCACTAAGGAAGAAGCCCAAGCAAGTGACAGGAGGTCTCTGGGGGTCAAGCCCTTACTAGCTCAGCACTGTCATAGCATCAGGGTTCCTAGGAAATGTTTCTGGGGCAACCCGAGGCAGAATCGGCTTGCCCGCCTCTGCCTGATGCTTACTGGAAACTCCCCAGCTCATTTCCGTCTCTGGTCACCACTCTCACCCCTGCCTGGTTTTTGGTCCCAGCCAGCAAGAGAATTGGATTCTCATGCACGACTGGTAGCTTATATTTCCTTGTAATCAAGACTCTGGACATCAAAGTCAGTTACTGATCCCCCGAGCGCGGCTCTGACAGCCATTTGAGAAATCAGGGTGGAGAGGAGACCAGAGGGGGGCAGTTTGCTGCAGCCACGGAACCGCTCCAGGGCTGTTGCTTTTGCGGCCTGGCCAGTGTTTGCTTTGGGTGTTTCTGGGCCCTTTGCAGAGGGCATTGTCTTGCTATCCAGCAGGGTGGACAGCATACCAGGTGGTCAGAGCAAATAAAGTCCAGTGTCAAATGACTTCTGGCTCTCTGGCTCTCTTCTGGCTTCCCTAGGATATGAGCTGCTAAGGGGTGGCGAGGGTGGATTCTTGGTTCACCTGAGGCCTTCCACAGCTGAGCCTCTGGAAGGCAAAGTTACCAAGCATTTGAAATGTTCCTCTGATGCCCCCATAGGCCATGTGCTCTAGCCTCCTGCCATCCTCACTGGCCTGAGGGGCCAGGAGTGTGAAATGTGCTGTTTGGGAAGCACATGGGCCTGATTGAAATCTCACGTCTGTCACTTATTAGCTGTGTGGCCTTGGACAAGTCCTAACTAAGTCTTGGCTTTCTTGTCTTTAAACCTACTGGGATATTAAGGACCAAATGGATAATTCAAGTAACCTGAGCATATAGTAAGGACTCAGTAAATAGCAACTATTGTTATAAAAATATTTGCTATGCAATAATCTATCTTGCTTGTATGTGGTGAGGGTTAAGTGAAAAGGTGTGTTGGTGTATGTATCACCTCTTCAAGAAGCTGAAGAGTTGCCTCTTCTAGGTGATGTAAGCTCATCTTACGCCTCCTTCCCCTTGAAGTAAGTCCTAAGCTGATAACTGGTTAGCTTAAGGTTCTAATGGTAGAAATCAGAGCTGTTTGATTCTTTAGACGCCTAGGGTTCTTCTAGTCTCCTCAGGAACGTGTGCACATAAGCAGTGGCTTTCTTAGAGACCCCGCCTTAACCTCCATGGCTCACCCCAGAGAATGGTGCCTGTCTCACCTATGAGTCAGGGTCTACCATCTGTGGCAATCTCATGAGGTGTTATTTTGGGTGGCAGGAGGAGTCCATGGTGGCCCTCAGTACACTTCACATAGGATATAACTTGATCAACATTTCTAGAACATACTGTTTCTGGGGCTGGTCCTGATGCCATAGTTATGATGACAGATCTTCCTTCTCACTCAGCCTCCTAGGGTTCTGGATTTCCTCAAAGACTGATTCATCTAATTCTTTTTCTTTAAAGATTTATTTTTATTGATTTATGCATATAAGAACTCGAGTGTAGGCCAGAGGTGTGGGGGATGAGAGGGTTCCCCAGAGACACAGTGGGGCACAGAACAGGCAGATCTACTGAAACACACTGCTGAGGGGAGCAGCGGGGAGACAAGAGAGGTCTGCTGCGCCATGTGGGTCAGCTCCCTGGCCAGGGATGGATCTAAGGCCGCAGTGACTGGTGACAGCTTGATAGCGCTGAGACTTTAACCTCCGCACCACCAGGCAGGCCCTTGGTTCATCTAATTCTTTATCCATATGATTAAAAGAGCACTTTTAATTTTTTTTTTCTCTACTTAGAGATCCCTCTTTTCTCTATCCCCAGCTCCAGCGTGGGAGTTCTCTCACCCCATCTTCTGCCTCAAAAAGCCTATTACTTTTTCCTTGGCGCAGAACTGGCTTGAGAAGCAACTGTCGGAACAACAGACTTTTGCCAGACACTCAGGTGTTCCTTTTTTCCATTATTGCTCCTTCCTCACTCACGCAGCAGATACTAAGCACCTCATATGTGCAGGCACTGGGAATACTATAAAACTCAGGCCCAGTCATCAAAGAGCCCAGTCTAATAGGGTAAGCAAATCATGGTGACTATGGAGGAAGCTGCCATATATATCACATTAGATGTGTGTCACACACAAGAGGCACACTCGGGGCAGGGGTGGCAGCGTTGTAAGGGAAAATTTCATAGGAAAAAAGAAACATTTGGCTTGAGGAGCCACTGAGTGACTTGAGGATACATTGGCTTGAGAATAAATCCAGGGAGGATTTCTCACCAGTTGGGAAGGGCATTGTAGGAGATTAGAACAGCCTGGGATTGGGCTCTTTGGCGAAGTAGTGAGAAACCAGCCAGGAGAAGGCACGGTGCAGCTCCTGGTGAGATTTGTAAACTGCTTTGAGAACTTCAGGCTTTACCCCTAAGTTTTCACTGCTCTGAATGGCTTCACTCTGGCCACTAGGAGAAAGGAGCCGTGGGTAGACCAGTTGGCTGCGACTGATTGCTTGTTCAAGCAAGAACTGCTGAGAATGCCGGTTTACAGGGCAGTGGAAATGGTGCATGCAGTTTTGTAGGCTTCCCCCCCCACCCCCGCCCTTTGCTAGCTTAAAGGTGCATTAGGATGATAAAACTGGTTCCCCTTTCCCGCGGATTTTGTTCCCCCAAATCGCCGGGGGCCGTGCATCGGCGACTCCTAGTCCTCAGCCGGCAGGACCATCCTCCCGGCTTCCAAGCTGCTCTGGTCGAATTCTCTCTTGCCAGCGGGACTTTGGCCCGGCCATGGAGGGGTGTAAGTCACTAAGTTGGCCAAAGCCCCCTGGGAACAATAAAAGCGCCGTCACTAGTGATAATAAGACGACAGCGGCGAGCCCCGAGCGCCCCGGGAGCAGCCCCGACCTGCCCTCGCTCGGGGGCGGGCTGGGCTGCCCGGGGAGGAGCCGTGCCGGGCGGGCGGGCGGGAGGGGCGGCGCGGCGGGGACCCCTCCCGCGGAGCAGGTCCGAGCCGAGGGCGGTTCCGGGGGCGGCCGGCCTGAGACCTGCCCGCGTCGCAGCCCAGGCTGCGGGCCCAGGGCCTCTGCGGAGACTCCGGGCGGGGCCGGGGCGGAGTCTCGAGCCGGGTCCAGGCCCTGATTGAGCGGGCGGCCCCGGGGCGGGTCCTGGGCGGGCCCCGCTCTGCTTTTGACAGCTGCGTCCCGCACAGCTGCGCCGAGGCCGGTGGGTTCGGGAACCTGCGGCCCCTTTCTCCTCGCGTCCCCGCCCCCCGCGGCCCTGAGCCGGCCATGAAGCGCATCTTCTCCTGCTCCAGCTCGCAGGTGGCGGTAGGTGCCGGCGTCGGGCTGGGGCGCGCCCCGCGGCGAAGGTCCCGAGTCTGTCTCCGCGCGCCGTGCCTTTTTCTCTCTGTCGGTCTTTCCAGCTCTTCTGCTCCCGCAACGCAGCCCGCCAGCCCCGCCTCCCGGGCCTGTCCCCAGCCTCTGGCTCGCCCCCCAGCCTTTGCCCTCCCGAGGTCATTCCCCGCGGCTCTTCCTGACCCCCCAGTATCCACAGTCCCCAACTTTTGGTGTTTCCTGCAGTCCCGACCCCCCTGCAGCCCGTGCACTCCTGCGCAGGCTCCTAGGACTGGGGCTTCGCCAAGCTCCTGCCTGGTCCCCTCGCCCTGCGCAGCCCCAGCTCCTCTCTGGCCCCCGGGTCCTGCCCCGTGTCCGGCGCTGCCTTGTCCGCACGCCCTGCGCCCCAGATGAGCCTCTCCTTGCTGCCTCCTGTCCGTCCCAACTGGTCCTCTCAGCCCCAGCTACCCCCGGCCCCTCTTCGTGGTCTCCTGTCCCTGCCCCCTCGCACTCCACGCCCCTCGCACTGTCGTGCCATCACCGCTGACCCTTCGGTGTCCCTCCAAACCTCTCTCCACTGGGTGGTCCCCGTCAGCCTTCTCCTGTTCTCCCTGCCTTCTCCCGGCCCCTCTGCCCAGCGACTGTCCCGCCTTACTTTCCCCCTTTGCCTAGCGCTCCTCTGCCTGCTCTTCGGGGGTTAATCTTGCAGTCTGGTCAGCCCGGCAGGTGCTGCCACAGGCGGCACAGTCCCTGGCCGCTCCCCAAAGCCCTGGGTGAGTTCCTGCAGAGTCTCCCCTGGCCAGTTCCCTGCAGTGCCTGCTCACCAGACTGGTTCCCAGGTCAGACAAGGTCTTCTACCTTATTCTCCCGAATCTTCCTTCATTCTAAATCCTCACCCACTTGTCGAGGGCTTGTGCTATCAGCTTCCTGTGGCTGAGTTAGATGAAAGCAGTCGTGAGAGAGAAGAGGCTAAAGCGGGTTCACTCTGAGTCCCAGCAGAAGTTATTCTACTCTCCAGGAGGAGGACAAAACACAGGAAGGTTGTAGAAGCTGGTGTCTCCAGCCTGGAGTGTGTGTGTGTGTGTGTGTGTGTGTGTGTCGGGGGTGGGGTGGGGATTGGGATTATGGCTCATTTAGGAGTCAAGTAACTAACTAACCGTGGTGGTATCACTCAGTCTAACCTGACTGTGTGTCATTTCTAAGTAACCGTGAGAAATGCGCAGCTCACTCTTCAAGGGCAGGTCACAGAGGTTTGGAAGGCAGCGATGAGGCAAGAGCAGGAGCTCTGTTGAGGCCTGTCCTTGTCCTACATACATTTGCTCCTCCACTTAGTTTCCACTCATTGACCAATCGAAAGGCATTTACTGAATGAATACCAGAGGTCCAGAAACTGAGGCTACCCAAGCGCTGTCTTAACTCAGGATTTTTTTTAATTCGCAGGGACTCTTTCCTGGTAACTGAAAGCCCCCCACACAGCCCTTCCCTTTCTGGTTTGTGGGGTCTGCCTGCTTCTCAGGAATGGGAAAACTACCTCCCTCCAGCAGGTTCCCTAATTCCTGGCCAATACCTCCTTCCTAAGCTGCTGGGTGAGCAATGAGTGGAGGCTGGAATTTGAAAGCATTGTCTGTTCTCCTTTACCCCAACTCTGGGGGCGCTTGGCCATGAAGAATTCCCACCTGTTCTAGGCCCTCCCTAGCACAACGAGATTATAGGAAGTACACTGGGTAGATTTAGAGCTATCTAGCTGGAGGGAAAACTCTTTCCTCAGTCAGATTGAGTTCCCAAAAAGTTTGAAAACAGGCCAGTTGTAAATTGTTTCCTCATGAAACGTCCCCATACTTCTCATGCTAAATTCCTCCCTTCCTGGGCAGCTCACTGCTCTGGACACACTTGTCAGGGCGGCAGTGTGACAGCCTTCCTGTCCACTCCGAAGGCCTGGCTTCCCGGTCATGCCCAGAAATTGTCCCAGCCTGTCCCTTCCCTATCCTGGGTTCAGCCCAGAGTTCTGCACCCGCAGATCGAGACAAAGGCTAAAAGACCAGTGTTTATTTAAAAATTGCTCCATGTCATCCAGAAAATAGCAATATCAACAATGAATATAAAACCCCGCTCCACAGATCTCGTGTTCTTCCAGTCCAGTCGAGGCTGTCTTTGAGCTTGTCTTGCCTATTCGCTCATCTGCCTGTACAGGAAGCAGACCAGAAAATAGCTATAAACAGCTGGCACTGGATCAGTGAGAGGAATGGCAATTACATTTTAAAAATGGGGAGTCAGCTCCTGTTCCTCCAGGGCAGGCTTTCCAGTCCCCTCACCTGCCCCAGAGCAGGCCTCAGCTTCTCCTCTCTGCACTGCTGGGCGCTCCACCTAGAGAGGATACTTAGAGATGCGCAGCCAGAGATAAGGGAGGACACAATTACTTCTACAAAGGTCCCTAATCGTGGCTGCAGAAATACCAGGCTCAGTCTTGTACTGTGTCTGCTGGTTCATTTGATGATCGCTTCCTTGCAGCTACACTAATCCGCTGCCTCTTATCCAGGGTGCTGGATAAAGGGGAGCAAACCGTGTATCTTGGAATGTGGTCCTTCTTCACCCCGACTCTGCACAGGTTTGGCCATAAAGAATTTCTATCCCTTTAAACTCTTCTTAGTATCACACGATTATGAATTGTAAATGGGGGTGGATTTAGAACTATCTAGCTGGAAAGACAATTATTTACATTGCTAAGAAGTACCTTTCCATCTTTACAGTCTGGCTGTTATGTAACAATGGCCCACAGGAGCAAAGTCCCTTCTTCTCACTCCCCTGGATGAAGAATTCTGAGCCAGGAATATTCAAAATGTGTCCAGCAAGGATAGGATGGCTGGGGATTGGAACTAACATTTACATAATGTAGTCCTATTATGTGACAGGCACAGTGCTAGGTGCTTTAGCAAGGGCTTTAGCACTGGGAAGTTCCAAGAGATTGTTGCTAAGATAGTGTTAGAACTGGCGTTTTATTTTATTTTAAAGATTTATTTTATTTATTTATATATACAAGAGCTGGGGTGCAAGCCAGAGGTGTGGGTGTGGGGGGGTGAGAGGATTCACCAGAGACAGAGTGGGGAGTAGAATGGGCGGATCTATTGAAATCCACTGCTGAGGGGAGCAGCGGGGAGACAGGAGAGGTCTGCTGTGCCATGTGGGAAGCTCCCTGGCTGGGGATCGAACTTGTGCTGCAGTGGCTGTGGCCAGCTTCATAGTGCTGAGACTTAACCCCTGCACCACCAGGGGGGCCCTAGAACTGGGGTCTTAAGCACAGAATTTGCAGCTGGAGGGCTGCTGCTGGCAGTGTCCTGTGGGAGAGGGGAGCTCTAGATGTCTCCCTCTCGAGGGCAACCCAGCCCCCAAGGGATAGTGGTTAATGTGCGCTTACATCTTAGAGTGTGTTGGTACGTGGAACAGCCTCTTTGCTTATTTTGTCCTTTGAGAATTCACCCGTTTGGAGACTCTCCATGCCAGGAGCCACATCCCGGGCGAGCGCCTCTGCCTTGGAGGCAGTCCTCGGCCGCTGATTTGGAAATAGTTCTGTCATCGTGCTGACCTGGTGGTGAGCACTAGGGCTGGGCATCAGGTCACCTGGCTCTAAGCTCCGTTTTACCACTATTTCATAGTGTAACCCTGGACAGTTATCTCGCCTCAGTGTGCCTCAGTTTCTTCTTCTGCCACATAGGGAAAATACTATCAGCCCTAACTACTTTTCCAGGTGTTGAGCAGCTGACTATTTTACTGGGTAGCTCCCTCAGCAATGGAAGCCCCCAGGAGCAGGGGGTCTTTCTCCCCGCTCTCCCACACAAGTTTGTTGTTGACCTTTAATGTAGCAAGTATATCTCCTCCCTCTTCCTCTGTTCCTGCCCTCTTCCAAGTGTGTGGTTATTAATGGACCTTTAAAGTAACAAGTGTGTTTCCTGCAGGGCCTCTCTCCCCACAGACTGAAAGCCATGCTTGAAAGGCTCTGAGGAAGTGCAAGTGCTGTCCAGGACTATTACCTCAGAACCCCTCTACCCTTGATAATTTTATGGTTTTGGGGGTATAAAGTCTTTCCTGTTTCTTTCTTTTTTAAAGATTTATTTCATTTATTTATTTATGCATATAAGAACTGGGGTGTAGGCGCCATCTTGGTGGCTCAGGGGTTAAAGTCAGCACTATGAAGCTCTCCACAGCAGCTGTTCTGCTCCCCACTCTCTCTGGTGAATCCTCTCACCTCCACCCCCTGCACCTCTGGCCTACATCAAACTCTGGTATGCATAAATAAATAAATTTTTTTTAAAAAAAGAAAGAACTGGGGTGTAGGCCAGAGGTGTGGGGGGTGAGAGGACTCACCAGAGACAGAGTGGGGAGCAGAACAGGCAGATCGACTGAAATCCACTGCTGAGGGGAGCAGTGGGGAGACAGGAGAGATCTGCTGTGTCCTGTGGGTCAGCTCCCTGGCCGGGGATCAAACTCAGGCCTCAGTGGCCGGAGATAGCTTCATAGTGCTGAGAATTAACCCCTGCGCCACCAGGGAGGGCCTAAAATCTTTCCTGTTTTTGATGAATAATTTGTCCTGGCTATGTAAACAGTATGTGAGTTATTTGGCTTCCATGGACACTATTTTTTCCCACCTGGTCCCCAGCCTATCGCTGAGATTACACCTCATAAAAGGCAGTGTGCTACCACTAATCCCCCACCACTTCCTGTTTTGTTGTAAGGATGCCGCACACCATCTGACTCTTCACAGTTTATAGAGGGATTTTACACACATTACCTCATTTACTGCTTACAACATGATGAGGTAGTTATTATTTGCTCCATGTTATAGATGAGAATACAGGTTCGAGGTGTTGAATGGCTTACTCTAGGTCACAGAGGTGAGAAAGTGTCTGAACCAGACCCCAAACTCAGGCCTGCTGATGAAACATCCATCTTGGGCCCTTTTCACCACACCACGGATTTGTGTATCTCTTCTTCCTTTTCCTTCCCCTCTCTGGACAAACCAGGCTGCTCTGTTCTGTCAGCCCTGGGTGTTCTACACGACTCTCTCTTTCACGCCCTGTGATACTTCAATTATTGTAATTACCCCGCCACCAGCAAGCCCCAAGTAGAAATGATAGAACAATGCCTGCCCAGGTGTGGTCTGGGACAGCTGCTCCCCTGCCAGGAAAACCAGGCGGGAGGGGTGAGAGGAGAAGGGGAGCTGCCTCTCGCTCCTCCAGCCTGGCTAGAACTGTCTTTGCTTTTGGTTGTGGCTGCCCTGGCAGGGCGGGGCAGGGGTGGAGGAGCTGCCAGCCATAGGGCCTGGGTACCCGAGGGAAAAAAGAACTGTGCTTCTCCACCAGGTTTGGGGGCCCAAAGCCAATGGGCAGAGATGGTGCTTTTCTAGGTGTTTGGTTTCTGGGCTGTGACTTGAAGCTCGGTGCCTTGATTTGTGGGAAATCTGAGCACAGAAAGCAGAGCAGCACGGGAGGTGAGAGGCGACAGGCCGCCCCAGGAGAGGCCAGTTTGCTTCAGCTGCGCCAGTAAGACCAAGAGAGCAAAAGGGGAAGGGACGAAGGTTGGTTTGCTCTGAACTGGGCACCTATTGGCAATAATCACAGTGACGATAAAACAGGTGTTTGAAGTACTATGCATTCGGCACTTGTAACTGATTTTTAATGCAATCATCCGCACTCCTTTGGGCCCCGCGCTGGCAATGACTGGCACTAGTTCTTGGTGGCATGCGAATCAAAGACTGCTGAGCCGGTCCACTCCAGCAGGACTGCATGGTCTAGGCTGGGTGCCTCGGCCTCGTAGCCAGCCCCTCCTTTCCCCACCTCACACACCGCGTGGCTCTGGACAGGTGGAGAGATGGAACCGCCGTGATCAGAAGTTGCTGGAGGCCGTGCAGCGGGGGGACGTGGGACGCGTGGCCGCCCTGGCCTCCAGGAAGTCCGCCCGGCCCACCAAGCTCAACTCGAACGGCCAGTCTCCGTAAGTCGGTCCTGGCGCTGCTCAGCATGTGGTTTCCTCGGAAAGCCCAAGCCCCAGTGCGATGCAGGCCTAGGCGATGCCTGCACCTTCAGAGCCTTTTGTCTTAATGAGCAAGCACGTCAGTGCAGTTTTGCTCGTTCAGACGCCGCATGCCTTGAAGGATCAAGGTCCCCTCACAGCCCAGGCTGACGGCGTTGACAGGACTCGCCGTAGACCATGCATACAGGACACACACACACTATATAGAGTATTTCTGCATTGCACAAGCGGGAGGTGTGATGCTTGGGAAATTAGGAATAAAGCCGTAGCCGCCAGAGTTTCAGGGGTAGGAGTGGTTGGGAGCGGGGGAATTACCTCTTGCCTCTGCCCGAGTCAGTGTCCAAATGTCACCTCCCGCTGCGCTCCATGACGCTCCACGCTGCTGAGGGGCCTGCACTCCCGGGCACCCCTGTAGTAGTCTGAGATTCCTCGACACCCGTGGCTCCTATTTCTGCTTTGCTTCCAGCTGCCTCTGACTTGCCCGGAGGAGGCCGTGCGTGTAGGCTTCTCTTCCTCACACTCAGGCTAGGGGATCTTCCCGCCCTGCTTTGGGGGTTGGCTTTGGGATGGAGGCGCAGAGCAGGCAGTGCTGACGGAGATCCTCTCAGTGCTCGAGACTGGTCCCTCATCCTTCTGCCTCTGGGCCTCGATTCGGGCAGGTTTCACCTGGCGGCCTCCAAGGGCCTGACCGAATGTCTGACTGTTCTGCTTGCAAATGGCGCCGACATCAACAGCAAGAATGAAGATGGTGAGTTCAAAGACGCACTGGCCACGGCTTGTTTCTCCCTCCACAGCAGCATCGGGGGCAGGTCTGCAGACCCCCTCCTCCCACTTCTGTCCTCATAAGCTGTGGCCTGCATCCTTCCTGGGGTCCCTGCCCTGCAAGCTGAGCTCGCCTCACCCCCATTCCCACCCCCACCGCAGGTCCCAGCCACCGGGGGAACAGGAATTTCTGGCCCTGTGTGACTGGGAGCTTCTCTCTCTAATCTCCCTCTGATTATCTGTGCGTCTCTGGCCTCCCTCCCCGTGAGTCACCCGCACACCGGGGCCACCCTCCCTCCCTCCTTCTTTCTCTTTCCAGGAAGCACCGCCCTGCACTTGGCCACCATCTCCTGCCAGCCCCAGTGTGTCAAGGTCTTGCTGCAGGTGAGAACAGCCCCCCATGTCAGTCCTGGGAGGGAGGAGGTGGCCCCAGCGTGTGCTGACTTTGTCTCATAGCCATAAGCGATGTTTGGCCCAGGACACCCCTCTTTTCGCCAGTAAGACAGCTGGTAATCATGTCGTCATCGGTTCACAAGCCTCCACTAACACCTACTATGTGCAAGCACCAGGCTTAATGCTGCCCCAGGACAAGTCACAGAGCAGGGGGGACTGACGCCAGTCTGCCATCGCGGACACTCTGCGTGAAAACGGGCAGGAGAGGGGGGCAGAGGCGTGTAAATCACACCCGGCCCGACTGTCTGTTTGAGGCGCTTATAGTCTAGGAACACAAAGTCAAATGTACATATGAGATGACAGGCGGCCATTTATAGAGTCTCCCAAAGCGCAAAAGGCGCAGCTCCAGGCCCTGCGCGAAGTCTGGCCTGCTCGCTCGGCCCGGCCCTCTCCAGGCTTCCCGATAAGATCCCGAAATACCCATCGTGACTCAGGTGTCATTTCCTCTGATGTGTTTTCTGAGCTCCCATCCAACTTTTCTTAGGCCCTTTAGCAGCCAGGGCTGAAGTTCAAGGCCAGGTGCCATCTGCAGAGAATAACTAGGCTTGCCCAGTAGTGCACAGAGCCACGGTCCTCCTGCCCCTCCCAAAGCTTTCTGGCAGGCGGTGACCCAGGGGGCGGGTGGGATGTTAACGCCATGCGCCACGCGCTTCCCTTTGCGGCTGTTTGCAGCACGGCGCCAACGAGGACGCTGTGGACGCGGAAAACCGCAGCCCGTTGCACTGGGCAGGTCTGTGATGCGGGCTGGTGGGAAGGGCCACGGGGCAGGGGGCTGGAGGGGCTGCTGAAATGGCCTGAGGGGTGCGGGGATTCTGACGAGCGCCTTCCTGCTTCCCTTGGACCCAATCCCCCCCCCCCCAAGCCTCCTCTGGCTGTGCCTCAAGTGTGCTCCTGCTGTGCGACCACGAAGCCTTTCTGGACGTCCTGGATAACGTGAGTGTCAGCGGGAGGCGCCCGCAGCGAGCGCTGCTCCCTCTGACTGGCCAAGCTCCACGGTCAGAGGTTGTACAGTCGCACCCCTCTTCCTTCTCCTCCTGCTCCTCCTCCGCTCCCTCACAGAGGGATTGAGCTTGTCTTCTGGAGCGCATCTAGCCCTCTGGAAAGGAGTATTTAGCCCAGACATCTGGGCTTCTTTCTGGAGACGGGGAGAAAGGAACTGGGAAGATAGTGTCCCCCGCTCCCGCCCTCCTGAGTGCCGGTGAACCCCTTTCACAATGCGCAGGACGGACGAACACCCCTGATGATTGCGTCGCTGGGCGGTCACGCAGCGATCTGCTCACAGCTGCTGCAGAGGGGTGCGCGGGTGAATGTCACCGACAAGGACGACAAGTGAGCCCCCCCCAGCTCAGACCCTGGCGCGGGAAAGCAGCCACTGAGCGAAGTGGGGTGTGCGTGCGTGCGCGGGTGCATGCACGTATGCGTGGGGGCGGGGAGGAAGGCAGGTTGGTCTCTGCTCTCGAGAACCCCCCTCCTGCTTCAGCCTGTTGCTCTGGGGGGAGCCGAGCGAGTTTTCCTGTTCAGCGGCCTCGGCCACCACCGTCCTTGCCTCGCTCACTCCGGAAGTGGAGTCATTATCTCTGGGCCCATTAGTTTAATTTTCTGATTTTCAAGTTTCTTCTAAGCAATGGGATCCCTTTTTTTCCAATAAAGAATTTATGCAAAACCTCCATGCATGAAACAGCTGAAAATGGAGCCCGTCCTCTTGGTCCCCCGATTTCGGATGCCACAGCTCCAAGAACCTTTGAAAGTTCGGATCTGTCCTGCCGCTCTGTCCTGGCTGGTCTGCGGCGTCCTGGCCACGCTCGGCGCGGCCCTGCGAGCGGGAGTTCTGGAAGCAGGACTCCTGAGCCGGGGAGCCTCCCCTCAGACTCGGTGCCACCCACAGGTCGGCTCTGATCCTGGCCTGTGAGAAGGGCAGCGCGGAGGTGGCGGAGCTGCTCCTGAGCCACGGGGCGGACGCGGGGGCGCTGGACAGCGCGGGCAAGGGCGCCCTGCACTACGCGCTGCGCACGCAGGACCGGAAGCTGTGGCGGCTGCTGCGCCAGGCGCTGCGCCGGCGGGGAGGTAAGGCCTTGGACCTTTCACGGGTCTTCCAACCAAGGAAGATTTTAGGGTCCCATTTGTCCCGTGGAAATAACCCATCTGACAGTTAATTGTCACTGTAGTTGAAAGTATGTTTTTTAAGATTTATTTTTATTTATGCACACAAGAACTGGGGTGCAGGCAGGAGATGAGAGGATTCACCAGAGACAGAGTGGCGTGGGGAGCAGAACAGATGGATCCACTGAAATCCACTGCTGAGGGGAGCAGCGGGGACACAGGAGGGGTCTGCTGCACCATGTGGGAAGCTCCCTGGCTGGGGGTGGAACTCAGGCCGCAGTGGCTGGGACAGCGGCATAGTACTGAGACTTACCCCCTGTGCCACCAGGGAGACCCGAGTTGAATGTATTTCTTTCAACTGTTGTAAGAAGACCCCCACTCCCACAGTACAGCTGCAGAAGTCCCGAAGGCAGGCCTGTCTCGCCCCAGGGGACCCCGGCTAGACCCCCCATCAGCTGTCTTGGCACAGGGGCTGCTGTGACTTGCTGGCCAGCCTCTCTGAGAGCTCATTTCCATTCTGCTTACCGTGGAAGTCCTGGTGCCTAACACTGCCCGGCACAGGGTCCAGTAAACCCGTGAGTGACAAAAACGGGGCCCTGGAACAGCGCTGGGCTAGAGCACCAAGCCTGCCAGACTGTTAGGACCCCGAGGAGGAAGTGTTTTCCTTTCCTTATTACACAGAGGGGCCACTCGCGCAGAGAAAGTGTAAAGACAGGGTACGAGCTGAGGCACGGGGGCCCGTCTTCACCCTCATTTCCCCGTGTCTTTTTGTCTAGGTCAAGGGCTAGTTCAACAGCCAGATGAGGCATCCATGGTAAGACCCTCAGCGCCTCCCCTTTCGCTCCTGGCTCCCCGTCTGGGTCACCGGGATGCCTCCTAGGTGGGCCCAGGGGTACGGAGACGCTCTGAGAGACTGGGGCCCTTCTGGGTGGGCCGTCGGCCTTTACTCACCGCTCTGTTTTCCGCACAGGCCTCTCCATCAGAGTCTCAGGGGGATTCTCCGCCCAAGGGCTGGTGGGGAGCAGAGCCCGATGAGGAACAGGAACAGGAGAAGGACGAAGGCGCCTGCTCAGATGAGTGGCGGTGGAAGTTTGAGGAAGAGCAGAGGAAAGTGTCTCGGTTAGAGCAGGAGCTGGAGCAAAAGGCGGAAGAGTGCAAGGCGCAGGCGGCAGCCTACCTGGGCCTGGAGAACCAGATTCGAGAGCACGTGCAAGAGCTGGGGGTCCTCTTAGTCCAAGAGCCCGGAGCTCCCGGGGGGCAGGGCTCTGGTCTCCGGTCTGGAGGGGATGGCATGGAGCAGGGGTGTCCCCTGGACCTGCTGGCCGAGCGCGTCCGAGAGCTGAGGGAGCAGCAGCAGGCCGCAGCTGCAGCCATGGTCGCAGCGAAGCCGGGATTAGAGCCCACGAAGACTGAGGATTCGGCCCCGAGAGAGATCCAGTGTGAAACCAACGGGGAGCCCCATCCTGGAGAACCGGAGCCCCCCCAGAGCCCAAGGTCTGAGACCATCGGAGAAGCCGGCGGCCAGGGGCTGGCCAGCAGTGGGGGGCAGGTCCTCGCCTCTGCCCATACTGGCCAGCTGCCTGCAAGCCAGGAGGGCCCCCCGGCCTCAGGGGCTGGAGCAGCAGGCACAGCGGCCGACCCTGTGGGCTCAGCGGCCGTGAACCAGCTCCTGCTGCAGCTGCGGGAGGAGCTGGCCGCCGTGTGGCAGGAAAAGGACGCTGCCAGGGGGGCTTTGTCAAGACCGCTCTTAGAGGGAGCTGCGGGGACACCTCGGGCCGAGGCCGCAGCAGCCGCCTGGGAGAAGATGGAGGCCAGGCTGGAGAAGGTGCTGGTGAGGCTGGATCGGGCGAAGGCCGGTCTGCAGGTGAAACCTGAAGCCCCTGCCCAGGAGCTTAGAGAGGGACCCCCAAAGGCCCCCCGGAGGATCACCGCTACCGTGGATGAAGGGAGGGAGAAGAGGGCTCCTGGGGCCCCGGGGGAGCCCCCGGGGGGCCCCGGAGGGGAGCAGATGTCAGGAGGCCCGGCGAAGGGACAGCTGGAGAAGGAGGTGTTGGCGCTGAGACTGAGCAACAGCAACTTGCTGGAGGAGCTGGGGGAGCTGGGGCGGGAGCGGCAGCGGCTGCAGCACGAGCTGCAGACCCTGGGCCAGCGGCTGCAGCGCGAGCTCGTGCCCAGGCCAGAGGCGCAGGCGCAGCTGCAGCAGCTCAGGCGGAGCGTGGCGCTGCTCACCGACGAGCTGGCCTTGGAGAAGGCGGCCACGGAGAAGCTGCGGGAGCGCCTGGCTTCCCAGAGCAGCGGCCTCCGGGGGCTGTGGGACTGCCTGCCCCCAGACCTCGCGGCCAAGGGGGCCGTGGGGAGCACAGCGGCCCAGCCCCTGGAGGAGCTGCAGGCCTGCGTGAGCGCCCTGGTGGACCGGCACCGCCAGGCCCAGCAGGCGCTGGCTCGGCTGGAGGCGGAAAACCAGCAGCTGCGGGCGGCCTCTCTCCCCCGGGGGGAGCCGGGCACCTCTTCGGAGGCCCCCGCAGCCCCCCAAGTCGCTGCGCTGGAGCAAGACCTGGGGAAGCTGGAGCAGGAGCTGCGGGCCGTGCAGGCCGCCATGAGCGGGAAGAGCCAGGAGATCGGGAAGCTGAGGCAGCTGCTGCACCAGGCCTCGGCGGAGGTGGCCGAGCTGCGCGCCAGGGAGGCGGCCAGCTTGCGGCAGCACGAGAAAACTCGGGGTTCGCTGGTGGCTCAGGCCCAGGCGTGGGGGCAGGAGCTGAAGGCGCTGCTGGAGAAGTACAACAAGGCCTGCCGCGAGACGGCGCGGCTGCGGGAGGCTGCGGCCCAGGAGCGCCGCCGCGCCGCGGAGCAGGAGCGCCAGGCCCGCGAGATGCAGGGGCGCGCGGAGCGGTTTGAGAAGACGGCGGAGGTGCTGAAGGGGAAGATGGAGCACCTCACTGGGGCTTGTCGGGACAAGGAGGTCAAGGTGAGCAGGAGACGCGGCCTGGGGGGGCTCTGGGGAGGGTTTCTGTGTGTCCAGGGATTTGCCAAGGCGAGTCCGCCTTCGCTTAGTCAGGCTAATCCCCGATCCTGACCATCCTCCCCTATTCGAGACAAGGCCCACACGGTTCTCCTGGGTCTGGAGGGTTGAGGGTTCAGACTGACACTGACAGAAGCGTGGGGGCTCAGGCGCTCGAGTTTGGGACTCAGCAGTGTGGTCTGGCTGCGAGGTTGAGTCTTATGGTTTATTAGAGCTTTGCCTTAGGTAGCGTGTGAGCCGAGGAAGACGGCTAATAATACGGTGCGTTGCTGTGGTTTTGCCAAGGTTCTGAGAGGGACTCTGTGGCCAGTGGGGTGAAGAGAGGAGACCAGGCCGTGCTCCCTCTTCTTCCTTCTCACACCAGTCAAAAAGAATTCCTTGGCAAAGAGGGCGCCATAGCAAAGGGAGAAAGTAGAACATCACTGTCAGGGACCTGAATTCCTAATGACTGCTAAGTCTAGTTTCTAGGAGAGATGTTTTATGAATTCTAAGTAATCAATTTACAAATGAATTCAGTAATTCTGGAACTGGGAAATGAGTGAATTCAGTCACTAAAATTTGTGTACATGATCAAATTTAGAACCGTTAGAAACATAGAAAGTGCGTGAAAAGAGAAGGGCTGTCAGATAGAACAAGAATTGGGATGAGGTGAGGTTAATGAAAGAAAGGAGGGGTTTGCATTGGTGTTGAAGGAAAAGATGAGTCCAAGTGTGGTGGACTTTGTCTGGATGTGAATTTCAGTTTCGAAAACTCCTGGTTGCTCTTGGCCAAGTTCTCGAAGCCTGTTTTCTCATGTATAAAATGGGCCTAGTAATAGCATGGCTATGAGGACTCCATTAAGTAAAGACACTGTATTTAACATACTCACCATTTTGGGCGTGTAGTAAGTGCTCAGTAAAGTTAGCTGATGTCGGTTTGGAGGTGTTAGTTGGATGTAGGGAGCCGGGTCCTTGAGAAAATGTCATCAGAGCCCCCCTTTCAGAGGTGTGCCGTGAGTGTCCCCATGAAGCGGAGACATTTCCCAAGGGCAGGCTTGTTATAAGAAGAGAAGGGATGTCAAGAGACGCCCGCACGGACACAGCGGGCCGGAAGAGCTGTCCCCAAAGGAACAGCCTTGTCAGAAGAGACGCCTGCAGGGTCCCAGGCGGGCAGTCTCGGGAGGAGCAGCCTCTGCTGCTTTGCAGGGGGAGAAGGTGGGTGAAGAGACACCACATCCCAGGGGTCAGGGGGATGCCCCTTCCAGGGCAGAAATTGTTCTGATAACAGTCTTTCCTTTGTGGGATTGGTAACTGCTGTTAAATTATTTCTAGGGTTGGTACCTAAGGACTTTTCCTATATTTGGCTTAACTAGGTCGATTTGAAAGGACCAGTGATTATTTTACAATGGGTCTCCATCTCCGTCTCCCCACTCACTGCTGGTCTTGGCCTCTGGATACTTTACTTTTGTAGACCTTGTTTAATGACTATGTTAATGATTTCTACCCCCACCTCCAGGTCTGGTCTTGTGGTGCCTCCTCCCAGAATTTTCTACTCTTAGCCTCCATCATTAGCTATTGTTATTATACCACCATTCTTCTGACTGCTGGTTATCATTAACTGCATTTTTGCCTCAGCCTTCCAAGCCACAAAAACTCAACCCTATTTCTCTCTGTAGTTGGCAGCCAAAGTAGGTTCGGGATTCAGGGCATGAACCATGAATTCAAAATGATCTTGGTTCAAATCATGATTTTCATCACTTGTTAGCTGTATGGTTTTGACAAATTACTCAGGCTCCTTATGGCTGTGAATAATCTACTTCCCTCAGAAGAGTGTTGCTCTTCTCAGAACATAAGAAGAGCTGTTCTGAGTTCTTCTTAGGGGAGAATGTGGGCTAAGTATCCAGAATATATTAAATAGCCAATGAAAGGCAGCTGACCTTGACCCTGGGTGGTGTTGAGGTGAGAAATGACTTGGGCCTCCTTGATTCCCTTTCTTTTGTCTCAGATCAAGGAGTTGTTGAAGAAGCTGGAACAGCTTTCAGAGGAGGTTCTAGCAGTCCGGGGAGAAAATGCTCGCCTGGCCTTGCAGGTGCAGGTATGTTTTGGCCCCCTGAGAAATGGCCCTGCCGGAGACGAGGGCCACAGAGCATGCGATGGGCACGTGGGGAGATCATGGGACTAACAGGGCGGCCGCTGGCAGGGAGGAGCGGCGGAGGCTTTACTGTCCCTCATGCTTGGGGTGGGGGAGGCGTCCGGGGGGGGGGGCGGGCATAACCTCTCAGTGCTGCTCCCAGGATTCACAGAAGAACCATGAAGAGATCATCTCCACTTACAGAAATCACCTGCTGAATGCCGCTCAGGTGAGCATGGTTCAGATTTTGGGGAGGCAGAGACAGAGCGCAGGACAGGGGGTATTGCATTTGGGGGTTCCTTATCTTACCAGCACATACTTGTCATTTCTTGGAGAGCTGGACTTTAGATGTTCTACTGTCAGGTCTCTGGGTCCTCTTATATCGAGAGAGGTTGTGCAGGGGGGGAGAGGGAGCTCTTAGCTCCCCCCTTTCAATTCCCTGCCCCACTATCAGGCCTTTTCCTGCATTTTCTTAGTTCTCTCAGAGGCCACTTACTCCTTACCAAGGAAGAGGAGGGGGCGGGATGGGGCTTGCTCCTTCTTTATAAATAGTAACTAAAAAGAACGGAACACCTGCTGTGCGCCAGGTGGTTTGTTTCATATTCATATTGTAATTCGCAAAGCAATTCCAAAAAGTCAACGTCATTATCTTCCTTGTAAAGATGAGGAACTGCCATGAAGAAGTTAAACACTACAGGGGAAGGCACAGGGGACACAACATCCTATTCTACCGGACACCTCCCACCGGTGTGTCCTCATTTTCTGTTCTTCATCTCCTTCTGTTTCTCTGCTGCCGCCACAGGGCTACATGGAACAGGACGTGCACGATATCCTCCTGCGGGTCCTCAGCATGCAGGAGGGGTGAGCCGTGCGGGATATGGGGGAGATGGGACTTCTCTGTTGTGAGTTGTGGATTGAGGGTCATGAGGAAGGAGCTTGGAGAAAGCACCCAGGAAAGGAGGCTTAAGGATTGGAGTTGGGGTCTCCTTTGCCCCACGGGATGGCCCACAGCAGGGAGACACACTCTGGGGGGTCATTGGGTGGAGCCAGGAATCAGTGAGCAGGTAGCCAGACGGGCTCTTATTTGTGGGATGCAAACTGAAAGGAGGAGTTGAGTGTCTGTCTGAAGACCTGAAGTCCAGTGGTGCCAGGAAGGGTGAGTGCTGGTGGGATGGTGGTGCAAGTTGCTTCCTACTGTGGGATTCTGCGAATTCCACAATCTCTTCTTCATCCCCACACCTTTCACTCAAAGAATAGTCATCCCTCGGTTTTCTTCCTGCCCCAGTGCAAGTGGCCGTCACTTCCAGTCCAGGCTGATGAGGTCCCGTTTAGCATCTTGGCGTGGGTGGGAGACTGAGGGTGTGGAAGTGTGTGCATTTCACCCTTGAATTTCTTCTTTCAGGGAATAAGAGCAACCTTGGTCGCCAGAGGCTCCATCAGCTGTGGGGGGGGGGAAGGGCGGGAAGGGGGATGGCCTCTAGGGGAGGTGTGGGGGGTATCACCTGCCGTTATGGGCCCCAGAACTGAGAACCTGAAGCCTGGAACCGTGTGGATGTGACCAGAGGAGGCGTGGATGGAAGCCAGTTCTCTGGAAAATAAAGCAGGAGGCAGGATGGTGCCAGATGTGATTCTTTCTTCTGTCTGAGGGGAGCAGGGGAAGGGATATTTTTTTATTCCTTTCTTTTTTTTTAAAATATATATATTTTTTAAGATTTTATTTTATTTATACATACAAGCTGGGGTACAGGCCAGAGGTGTAGGGCAGCGAGAGGGCTCACGAGACAGAGTGGGGAGCAGAACAGGCAGATCAGAAGTACACTGCTGAGGGGAGCAGCAGGCGAGGCAGGAGAGGTCTGCTGCACCATGTGGGATTCTCCCCGGCTGGGCATCGAACTCGAGTCGCGGCTGCCAACAGCTCCACAGTGCAGGGCTCAACTGATGCGCCACCGGGGAGGCCCATATTTTTTTATTCCTTTCTGATCACAATGGCCCTATTGGTCAGCAACTTTGAAACTTTGATTAGGATCCATCATTAGAAATATATTTTACACTCTGTTATGATGCCCATACATGAAATACTATTTACCTTCATTATTTCTAGTCTGTTCTCTGCAGCTAAGCTACACCGAAAACTGTTGGCCACAATACATGCACTGGTGGGGCAGACAGGTCTGACACATTCCCCCGGCAAGTGGGTACTGAAACTCTCCAGCCTGTCTCTGAAGGGCCTGCACACCTCTCCTATTTCCCCCCCATCTTGGGACTCCGGAGTCCACTGTCTTTTTTATTTTGTTGTTGTTTTAAACATTTATTTATTTATGCATACAGAAGCTGGGGTGTAAGCCAGAGGCCTGGGGGTGGTGAGAGGATTCACCAGAGACAGGGTGGGGAGCAGAACAGGCAGTCTGACTGAAGTACACTGCTGAGCGGAGCAGCGGGGAGGCCGGAGAGGTCTGTTGTGCCATGTGGGAAGCTCCCTGGCCAGGGATCGAACTTGTGCTGCAGTGGCTGCGATAGCGTCATAGACCCCGCCCCCCCCCACTGTCTTTTAAAGAAGAAAGATGGAGATACGGGGATTTTCCGCAAGATGAACCACCGAACATATAACCTAACAAATCATGTCTTAAATCACGTTTCTAGATTTGAGGCTCCCGGCCTCACTGCTCACTCCGGTGAAAAGGGGATGAAAAAGCTGACTTTGGGGATAGGGATGAAGGGAAAGTAAGAATCGGCCCCTTCCCTCTAGTTCTGTTCTCAGACTGAAAAAAATCTTTCGTGACCACTTCTGGGTCTCCTCCCCTTCCTGCCCCTCCGCCAGCCGGACTGCTAGGTGGGGGTGAGGCTGAGTTCCTCCGAAATCTGGAACTGCAGCTGGGCGGCCCCGCACCGGCCCGCCCACCGCGCCCTCAGCCCGCCCCTGCTGGGTACTGCTGGGTCCGGCCGCGGCGGTTTGGCAGGGAAGGGACGGGGCTGAAAGCAGAGCGAGGAGCGGCTGCCTGAAGACTGGGGGCCGCACGAGGGCTCCGAGGGCCGAGCAGGAAAAAGGAAGCTGCGTAGTTTGGCTCTGAGAGAAGAGGAGGGTCAGCTTCGGGGCGTGTGTGGGTGGGCACAGGCCGGCGTTTGGGCTGCGAGAGTGGGGCGGATGGATGGAGAAGGGGAGCAAGGAGCTGTCACTTCTATTAAGGGGAACAGAGCCTCCCCTTTTCTTCCTGCTCTTGGAGTTACCAAAGAATAAGAAAGGACTGTTAAATGTCTTACATACGGGTTGTGGGGTGGGAAGAATGAAGAAACTGGTGAGAGCAGGGTCCAGAGAGGAGGAGATCATTTGGCTCAGCTCAAGTGTGTATGAGTCAGGAAGCAGCTTTCCCTCCCTGCAGGGCTCCTAGAAGCTGATTCCTGGAGGCGAACCGGCTGGGCGGCTGAGCGTGGCCGCGGCGAATGCTGTTAGCATTAACACGCGCATGAAACCTCCCCCAGCCCTGGTCCGCCCCCAGTTTTCCTTTGTACAACCCAGAAACTGTTACACCAACAACACTCATCCCCCAAATGCTCCCCAAGGTAACACTAGTTCTAATATTCCCTCCATTTCTCCTGGGTTATCTGTTTCGTGGGACTCCTGGTTCAAGTTCCTGTGGCTTCAGAGGTAGGAGTGTAAGGGTGAGCGAGGAGGTGAAGGTGAGTGGGCCATGATGGGGTCAGACTAGTCTTTGCATGCCCTCAGTCTGGACCTTGGCCCTTAGTTGTGGTTTCCTTCCTTTGTCTAGTAACATTAATTTGTTAAATGGATATTTAAAGAGCCTTCTAGGTCCCAGGCACTGCATGGAAAGTAAACAGCGCAGAAAAGGTTCCTGTCCTCATAGAGCTTGTGTGCGAGTTGGACTCAGTGCCCTGGTCCTAGTTTTCTATTACCCATAGGGAGCTAACACTTAATCTCAAATGAACTATGAAAGGAGATCCTTTCTTTAGGCAATCACTAGGAATTAAAGTGACGTTACTTTCTTCTTTTCTCTGACATTTTAGAATTTTGAGCTAAAACTGACATAGAATCAACCATATATACTTAAATATACAATTTGATGGTCTGAAACGTGTATGCATCCATAAAGCCATCATGTGATCAAAATAATGAACAAAGTAACGAGCATGTCCATCACTCCCAAAGTGCCTGCCTCTCTTTTTTTTTTTTTTTTAAGGAACTTTAATTTTTTTTTTTTTTTTTTTTACATACAAGCTAGGGTACAGGCCAGAGGCGTGGGGTGGCGAGAGGGTTCACCAGAGACATAGTGGGGAGCAGAACAGGCAGATCAGAAGTGCAATGCTGAGGGGAGCAGCGGGTGAGGCAGGAGAGGTCTGCCCCACCATGTGGGATTCTCCCCCGCCAGGAGTCGAACTCGCGTCGCTGCTGCCGACAGCTCCACAGCACAGCGCTCAACCGCTGTGCCACCGGGGAGGCCCGCCTGCCTCTCTTTTTTTAAACCTCCTTATCTTTGTTCCCCTCAAACCACTGAAAATTCTGGAAGGTACAAATTACCCATAAAATTTTTGGATCTACAGGACTGAGCTGAACAAAAATAAAAGGAGCTCAGGGTCTCATAAGTATTGAAGGGAGCAGTTGGGATTTAGACCCAAATACTGAGTGGGAGTGTGGCTTGAAATCCTGGCAGCAGAACAGCAAGGAGAGAAGGTGAGTCAGGAGAGGGTGGACTCCTTTCCTGGGACCAGATCCACAAAGT
This sequence comes from Scalopus aquaticus, assembly GCA_004024925.1. Classification (NCBI taxonomy): domain Eukaryota; kingdom Metazoa; phylum Chordata; class Mammalia; order Eulipotyphla; family Talpidae; genus Scalopus; species Scalopus aquaticus. Next base: position 64,861 of record PVIJ01004850.1, read on the forward strand.
AGCTTGGCCTGGTCTGGCGCAGGCCCTGGGGCTGTGGGTGGGCGACCCCCCAGGGTGAGGTCTCATGCGGAGGATTATACTGCAGGCTTAAGCTAAAGGAGGGGATTATACATTGTTTATTAAAATACTCCTTGTATGCCCATTATAGGGTTAACTGCCCAGGTCTGTTGCTGGACGGAGAGATCCTGCAAGGATTTATGGGCTCCGCATCTGACACTCTCTGAACGAACAGCAGTCACTTATTTATTGAACACATGACATTGTCTCTTGTCCCAGCCAGCGAATGATAAAGTGTTATGAGCAGTACCTAGCATAGGTAGACGGACCTCAAGGGGCCGGGCGGTGAGTGATGAGCTTGGCTGGGAACGGGCCTCTGGAGGACAGAGGCTTTGGAGGAGGAGAGGAGGTAGTTTGGAGAAAGACAGAAAGATGCCTCTTCGGGGTCAGAAACCTCTTCTCTGTTCACATGCAGCTACACAAGGTGTGGGATTTCTGGTGACAGACTGTATTTAGGGTGCACGATGGGGGAATTCAGGTAGAGTCAGAGCTTAGGGACTCTTTGAATTCTAGCTGGACAGACTCCTCCCACGTAGGAACATCTCCATGCCATCGGTTCCTTACACTGGTCAACACATTTTTACAAAAGTCGTGTTACTGAAATAATATTAGTCATTTCCTATCAATGTGTATGTGCTCAACATGAATATGACAGTCAAATTCTAATTTTGGCTCTTTTTTTTTTGTAATCTGCAATACATGGATGTTTACATCACGAAATGCATGCCAATAGGAATAGGCCGACGGTTAATAACTGTAAAAAATGGAGTCATAAACTACTTCTTAGATTTCTTCACTTGTCTCTTGTACAGCTGTTCAGGAGCATCTCTGGGGCGTGTCCAGCAGTAGTCAGCCAGCATTGTAGGGGACCATTTTCCCTGGTGTCTTTGTTCCATTGATGCGATATCTTGATGAAAACGTTCGCCATGTTCATCACTAACCATACCACAGTTTTCAGGGAAGAAATCCAGATGGGAATGAAGGAAGTGGATCTGTAGAGACATATTGCAGCCAAGTTTCTGATACTGCATCAGCACGTCCTCTACTAGTTCCTTGTAGTTTTCTGCCCTAACATTCCCAAGAAAGTTTGTAGACACTAGGCGAAAAGCATTCCATGCTTGTTTTGCATCACCCTGCAGCAAGGTGTTGAACTGGTCATCTTTGAAGAGCATTTGAATCTGAGGGCCCACAAAAACTCCCTCTTTAATCTTTGCTTCGCTTTCGATATAAACTAATTGTGACATCTTCTTCTAGAAGATTCCATTATTGGAGTCTTGATCCTAGCAATTGTTCTTGGCTAAGTCCAAATCACGAACCAGGTCATTTAGTTCTTCCTGTGTTAGTCTGTGTGGGGTTGATGATGCAGCACAGTGAAAATCTGGATCACCGCATGCTGATGGAACAGGAGAAGAACAGGTCAGCTCACCCTTGTCCTCATCAGATGAATCAAGAGAATATTCTGCTGGAGGTTCTGGAATAGGAAGTCTGTCACCATGTGGAACTGGTCTCAATGCAGACGGAATGTTTGGGTAGACTATTCTTGACTTCTTTTGCTTTGTTATTCCACTGGGAAGAGGAGGAACCAAGCAGAAGTAACAGTCTTTTCTGTGGTTGCTTGGCTCTCTCCACACCATGGGGACTGCAAACGGCAATGATGATCTTTTGCCATTTAGCCACTGTGAAAGCTGTGTTGTACACGTAGCACAGCATATATGTGGGGCCCAAGGCTTGTCGGTCACCAACCTTGCATCCGAAGTAAAGATGATAAGCCTTCTTCACTTGAGAAGTGATACTTTTTTCTGGTTGGCAAATGTCACTTCCCCACAAACAGAGCAGAAATTGTCCATGCTATTAACGCACTTTCAAGGCATTACTGTTCTGTATTGTGCCTAAATGGATAAAACGATAACAGTTCTATGGACAGTAGCTTCAACTGTCTCGCACAAAGTCTGAAATATTTTCAATGCTCAGCCTTTCCGACTGGGCTTTCTATGGTGCACTGCTGACGTCAGCTTACACAGCAGCCGCCTGGCAGTAGTATTGCATTGCATCAGAAAATGATGCAATCAACTCTGGATGATGCGTGCATGATGGTGTTATGCAATGCGATGCAATATTACATCATTCTAGGCTGATTGAGGATGTTGTTGCAGTCCTACTGGATACATTTACATGGTGAAACATATAAAATGAATTCTATGAAATATCTTCAAAACGAGAGCTAATACAAAATTTTCAGGATTATATTCCTGTTCAGCACACACCAAGATACTACAGATGAGGGCCTTTTTAAGTCAGTAACGATCTCAGTGTTGCCCAGTGTAATCAGCGCTGTCTTACTAGCACATGGCTGTACCCCACACCCGCACACGGCGCAGGGGCCGGAGAGAACACGATCCAAGAACATCTTCGCCACGGATTCCCCTAACCGAGGAGTTAATCTCTCCAGCCCCCAGACTCGGAGCCCCTCCCCGGCCCGCTTCAAACTCCGCCCCCCTCTTCTCTGCGGTCCGGACGGACTTACCCAGGAGGGGGCGGCCCCAGCCCCTGCGCTGGTCCGGGCGGAGCTCCCGCCTGGGCGGAGCTGCGCCTGCAGCGTCCAGCTGCCGGACCGACCTCCGGGCGTGCAGACCGCGGGAGCGGCGCCGGGCCCCCTGCCCCACGTCCCCAGCCCCCCTGAGTCTCCCGAGCCCCCTCCCCGCGCCCTGCAGCTGTGCCGGTAAGTCCCGCTCTCCGCTGCAAACTTTCTCTGCGGCGGAGTTGGCGCTCTCGGCCAGATGGAGCTTGCACCGTGGCTGGGCAGGGGTGGTGAGGGCTGCGAAGGGGCGTCTGGGAGCCGACTGCCCACGACTCGGGGCCGCCCTGATCAGAATGCGCCCGTCTCCCGCCTCGGCAGAACTTGATTTGACGGTAGTTGGGGAAACTTGCAGCGGGCGATGCGGGCGCGCGCTGCACCCCGCCGCCCCTCCCCCAGCCCTAGCCGTTCCCAGACTTTCCCTCCATATTTCAAGTCCTCCGGCCTCCGCAGCTCATCCCCGCCAACGGTGGCGTGGCAGCCCCCGGGCCCGGCGCGGCCGCCGCCTCGCCGCAGCCCCCGGGCTCCCCGCGGTCTTCCGGGCCCGCGCTCCCCTGGGGTACGGGCTTGCCTCAGGCCGGGGCGCGCGGGGCCGCGGCGGGCGGCCGAGGGAGGGCTGAGGCCGGGCTCGTCCGGAGCCAGCGGGCGGGGCCGGGAAGGGGAGGTATCGGGGGCCGGACGGGGCGGAGCAGGCGGCATTTGCGGCCGGCGCCGGGGTGGAGAGTTGCACGCCGGTCCCTGGGCCTGGGCTCGGGCTCGGGCTCGGGCTCGGGCTCGGGCGCCTGCGATGTCTCAAGATGGCGGAGCTGGGCGAATTAAAGGTACCGGCCCCCTCCCCCACCCGGCTGAGCGGCGGTCGCGGACTGCGGGCGCGCCCCGGCCGGGCGCCGAGCTCCTGGGCGGGCGCCGGGGACGCGCGGGCGCCGGCTGCCGGGGCCGAAGCAGGGGTGGGGCTGGGGACCTGCCGCGGCTGGGGCCGCGGCGCAGGGGGCGGGGACGCGGGGGCAGTCGGAGGTGGCGGCCGGGGCAGATGGAAGGTGGGGGGCGAGAGGTGCTGTCGGGGCGCCGGGGCGAGTCGGTCCAGCCCGAGAGGCGCGGCCGTCGGGGGCGGGCGGAGGGATGGACGGGCACAGGCGGGAGGCTCCTCGGAGGATGCACCGAGGGAGGGCTTCGGGCTGCTGCCGGGACCCAGCCGGGAGCCCGCGGTGGAGGGGCGGGGCTGCGCGGCGCGGGATGGAGGGGGCTGGGCGCATCCCCGGCAGGGCCGGCGTGTGCGTGCAAGTGCGGCTTGGAAAGGGGCAGGTGTGGGCGGAACCAGCGGAGAAATGAAGGCAGGACCGAGGACATGGGAATGGGGAGAGAGGGAGAGGACCAAGTTTCTCATCACGTGCCTCAGAAGGGCCCACGAAGAGCTTCCTTTGGGGCGAGTGTTACCCAGCCGACCCCTGGGCAGTGGGAGCCGGCAGGAGCAGGGGTCTTTCACCCTGCAGCTCCAAACAGGTCTGTTGTGGCTAGTTGACCTTTTCTAGAGCAAGTATATATGCACCTTCCTCTGTCAAAACAAGTTTGTTATTAACACTGGGCAACATTGAGATCGTTACTGACTTACAAAGGCCCTCATCTGTAGTCGCTTGGTGTGCGGAACGTGAATATAAACCTGAAAATTTATTAGCTCTCGTTTTGAAGGTATTTCATAGAATTCATTTCGTATGTTTCACCATGTAAATATATCCAGTAGGACTGCAACAACATCCTCAATCAGCCTAGAATGATGTAATATTGCATTACGTTGCATAATACCATCATGCACACGTCATCCAGAGTTGATTGCATCATTTTCTTTTTTTAAGAAATTTTGAATAAATTTTTTTTTTTTGTTCAAGCTGGGGTACAGACCAGAGGCGTGGAGAGGTGAGAGGGTTCACCAGAGACAGCGGGGAGCAGAACAGTCAGATCAGAAACACACTGCTGAGGGGAGCAGTGAGCAAGGCGGGAGAGGTCTGCCTCACCGTGTGGGACTCTCACCGGCTGGGCGTTGAACCCGTGCCGCCCGCCGACAGCTCCACAGGGCAGCACTCAACCGCTGCGCCACCAGGGAGGCCCGATTGCATCATTTTCTTTTCTTTTTTTTTTTAAAGATTCATTTTTTATTTATACATACAAGCTGGGGTACAGGCCAGAGGCGTGGGGCGGCGAGAGGGTTCACCAGAGACAGCAGGTAGCAGAACAGGCAGATCAGAAACACACTGCTGAGGGGAGCAGCGGGCAAGGCAGGAGAGGTCTGCTGCACCATGTGGGATTCTCCCTGGCTGGGCATCGAACTCCCATGATGCCGACAGCTCCACAGCGCAGCGCTTAACCTCTGCGCCACCGGGGAGGCGCGCGATTGCATCATTTTCTGATGCAATGCAGTACTACTGCCAGGCTGCTGCTTAAGTAAGCTGACCTCAGCAGTGCACTACGTAAAGCCTTGGAGGAAAGGTTGAGCACTGAAAATATTTTAGACTTTGTCTGCATTGAGACCAGTTCCACATGGTGTGGGACTTCCTATTCCAGAACCTCCAGCAGAATATTCTCTTGATTCATCTGATGAGGACAAGGGTGAGCCTACCTGTTCTTCTGTTCCATTGGACTTATCCAAGAAGAAGGCAGAATTGCTAGGATCAAGACTCCAACAATGGAATCTTCTAGAAGAAGATGTCACAATTACTTTATATTGAAAGCGCCACCAGCAGTTGGAGCCTTTCTTCAGAAAGAAAGGTACTCTGGTATTCTGTTCCGATATTGAGGGCCTCATGAATGCCTTAGAAATCACTCATGACCCACAGGAATGGAGACTATTTCTAGACTGTTTGAAACTGAGTTTTAAGGCCGTGCTCTTGCACAATGGAAACCGTCTTCCATCTATTCCAGTAGCGCATACTGTCCACATGAAAGAGACACGGTAACTTAAAGCAGGTACTGAAATCCACTGAGTATAACAAGTACAGCTGGCACGTCTGTGGTGATTTGAGGCTAGTTGCCCTTTTAATGGGACTACAGCAGGGATATACAAAATACATGTGTTTCTTATGTGAGTGGGGTAGCCGAGCAAGTGAACTGCACTACTTGCGGAAGGAATGGACTCAGACAAAATGTAGCAGTTGGAGAGAAGACTATCCAGCACCCAGCTCTGGTCGAGGCTCACAAAATCCTGCTACCACCCCTCACATCAAACTAGGTTTGATGAAGAATTTCGTGAAAGCCATGGACCGGACCTCGCCAGCTTTCCGATACCTGCATGAAAAATTTCCTCGACTCAGCAAAGCAAAGATTAAAGAGGGATTTTTTGTGGGCCCTCAGATTCAAGAGCTCTTCAAAGATGACCAGTTCAACACCTTGCTGCAGGGTGATGCGAAACAAGCATGGAATGCTTTTCGCCTGGTGTCTGCAAACTTTCTTGGGAATGTTAGGGCAGAAAACTACAAGGAACTAGTAGAAGACACGCTGATGCAGTATCAGAAACTTGGCTGCAATATGTCTCTAAAGATCCACTTCCTTCATTCCCATCTGGATTTCTTCCCTGAAAACTATGGTATGGTTAGTGATGAACATGGCGAACGTTTTCATCAAGATATCGCATCAATGGAACAAAGATACCAGGGAAAATGGTCCCCTACAATGCTGGCTGACTACTGCTGGTCACTCCCCAGAGATGCTCCTGAACAGCTGTACAAGAGACAAGCGAAGAAATCTAAGAAGTAGTTTATGACTCCATTTTTTACAGTTATTAACCATAGGCCTATTACTGTCGGCATGCATTTCGTGATGTAAACATCCATTTGTTGCAGATTACAAAAAAAAAAGAGCCAAAATTAGAATTTGACTGTCATATTCATGTTGAGCACATACACATTGATAGGAAATGACTAATATTATTTTAGTAACATGACTTTTGTAAGAATTTGTTGACCAGTGTAATGGACCTTGTAAGTAACAAGTATATTTCCTGCAGCCTGGCTCTCCCTGATGAAGTCTGTTGTGATAGTTCACCTTTAATGTAGCAAGTGGGTTTCCTGCAGCCTGGTTCTCTCGAGTCAGTGGTATCGATCAGACTTACGGGAGGGGCGCCCTGAAAGAGGGGAGAAGCCAGAGGCTTCTGCAGGGACTGGCCTCGGTCCTGTCTCTGACGTCACCTGAAAGGCCCTGGGCCTGGTGTCTCGGGGAGCTGTGTGTTGGGGAGGGGCCAGTAGTGACCACTGCTGACAGCGCAGCCCAGCACTCCTGGGGACCGGTGGCGACTCTGGGGGACAGCCGACCCCTTGTGGGTGCAGTGAGCTGTCTCCCCTGTTTGTAAAATAAACCCTGTGTTTGTTGCTGCTGTTCCTGCAGCCTGAGGCCCCTGCAGCTGTGCGCGGGTGAGACCCACAGACAGCGCCCTGCCCTCTGTCAGGCCCTGTCCTCTGTTGTTTGTGGCCTTTTGGCTTTCGGGGCTTTTTGGGGGCTCTTGCCTCAGAGCCTGGGCAGTTGTGCCCAGTCCGCCCCGCTTTCAGCTGGTGACCAGGAAGGGACTGGACACCCCTGTGTCTGTCCCCCACCCGTGGCCCAGTTTCAGAATTGCGGGGGGCTAGCAAGGCCCACCCCGCCGGGGTCTGCTCGGGTCACAGAGGGTGTCATCATGGGCGGGGGCTTTTAGTGCTCTCCCCCATCTCAGCTTTTTTTTTTTCTTAAAGATTTATTTTTGCATACAAGCTGGGGTGCAGGCCAGAGATGTGGGGTGGTGAGAGGGTTCACCAGAGACAGAGTGGGGAGCCGAACAGGCAGCTTGACCGAAATCCAGTGTTGAGGGCAGCAGCGGGGAGACAGGGGAGGTCTGCGGCGCCAGGTGGGAATCTCCCTGCCGGCATCGAACCTGCACCGCAACCTCCGACAGCTCCACCGCGCTGCGTTTAACCTGCCGCGCCACTGGGGAGACCCCCGTCTCAGCTTTTTGTGGCGAGCCGTATCGGAGCGTGTCTGCAGACCTTACGCTGCTGACTTTGACCCCCAGCATTGCCCCGCCCTTTGAAGTGGACCCACGGGCTGGGCAGGCTTGGCCCCAGCTCTGAGTCGCCACCAGTGTTCCCCTAGGGAGCTGGCCACGCCCCACCCTGGCTCGGGTGCCACAGGCGCGCTCTCCCAGGCCTCCGCTTAGGCCGGGCCTGTCCTCTCCCACCCTGTTAGGGGAGCGTCAGGCGAGCAGGTGGCGGCAACAGGTCCAGCCAGGGTGACTCGTTATTCACCCCTTCCCTGTTTTGGTCTCGTTTTTCCCTCCCAGAAAAATTGGACTGAGGGGTGGGTGGTTATGTGAGCAACACTGCGGAGGGCCTGGGGGAGTTGGGAGCACTGAGCCCTGCCCTGAAAACCCCGACCCGAAGCCGCAGGGGCTTGGGGAAACAGCTGGGGGGGCTGAGGGGTGGGGGGGTGCTGTGGGTCTGGCTCCCCCGGACACCTGGCCCCTTTTCCTGGCAGGCCCGTCTGGCCTGCATCCTCTTCTCCGGATCCTCTCTCTGTCTCCTCCCGGGAGACTGGGGCGCGTCTGAGAGCTGAGAACGAGAGGAGAGGAGACCAGCAGCTTAAGGGGAGGCCGCTGGAGGCAGGAGGCCCTCACGCCTGGCGATGTGCCCTGCCCCCACCGGGCCAGCCTCCAGGCCTGGGCCTTAGCGGGGTGGCTGGGGCTCTGGAGGGTAGAGGCTGACCTGAGGGTCGCTAAAATGGGACCCAGGTGTCCCTTTGGCCAAGTTGGCCGCCTGGCGGTAACCCCGTGTCTGCACAGCAGCTCTCTGGCCGCTGCGGAAGGAAAGAGGCCTTGCCCACCCGCGAGGTCAGCCCGGGCCTGGGCGAGGCTGTCCGGGGCGAGGCGGGCGCCTAAGCGTCTCTCCCCTCCGCAGCACATGGTGGTGAGCTTCCGGGTGTCTGAGCTCCAGGTGCTGCTCGGCTTTGCTGGCCGGAACAAGAGCGGACGGAAGCACGAGCTCCTGGCCAAGGCCCTGCACCTCCTCAAGTCCAGCTGCGCCCCCAGTGTCCAGATGAAGATCAAAGAGCTTTACCGCCGCCGCTTTCCCCGCAAGACCCTGGGCCCCTCTGACCTCTCGCTGCTTTCGCTGCCCCCTGGCACCCCCCCTGTGGGCGCCCCTGGTCCTCTGGCTCCTATTCCTCCTACCCTCTTGGCCCCTGGCACCCTGCTCAGCTCCAAGCGTGAAGTGGACATGCACCCCTCTCTGCCCCAGCCTGTGCACCCCGACGTCACCATGAAGCCGCTGCCCTTCTATGAAGTCTACGGGGAGCTCATCCGGCCCACCACCCTCGGTACGCTCTTGGTGCGCGCCTTCCGGCCGCCTCGCCTCTCCCAAGCGGCTCCGGGCACTAGTCCCGTGGGCTCAGCGCCCTGGGGCGGGGCAGCCTCTGGGCTGGGAGTGACTGTCCCTTCGTGTCCCCAGCGTCCACGTCCAGCCAGCGGTTCGAGGAAGCGCACTTCACCTTTGCCCTGACGCCTCAGCAAGTGCAGCAGATCCTCACGTCCAGGTTCGTCTCAGTTCTTCATCTTCCCGCCACACCCTGGGCTCTGCTCCCTGAGTCTCCTCTCCGGCCCGACTCTCCTCGCTGTCCCCGCTCCTGCACCTGCTTTGTCTCTCATTCTCCCCTCTGCCCCTGGACACCCGCCTTCCGGCTCATCGTTCGCCCCTGCCCTCTGGGGCCGCCTGCTGACATCTCTCCCTCTCCCTCCCTATTACAGAGAGGTGCTGCCGGGAGCCAAGTGCTACTATACCATACAGGTGCAGCTCAGGTGAGGTGCTCCTCCCTCCCTGCCCCCTGGGCTCCCACTGGGGATGGGGATGAAATAGGGGTGTCGCAGATTGGCCTGTCGGAGAGTCTCCCGCTCCGCCCTGTCTGCCTCGGCCCTGGGACTCTTGTTGGGTGATGAAGGCTACAGACATCAAGGACCTTCTTCCTGGGGGTCCCTGCCTCTCCAGGTTCAGTTCAAGAAAGCGCCTCTCACCCTCTCGTCTCCTCTCCTTTCTTACCAGGTTCTGTCTCTGTGAGACCAGCTGCCCCCAGGAGGACTTTTTTCCCCCCAACCTCTTTGTCAAGGTCAATGGGAAACTGTGTCCCATGCCGGTAAATGCACCCCCCTTCTTCTGCAGTCACCCCCTCCCTGTGTCAGCTCCTGTGTTACTGTAAACCTGTCATCGTGTTAATGACATGAAGAGACTCCTGCACGGTGCCTGGCACGTAGTAGGTGGTCACTTACTGAGTCAGCGGAGTCGAGCAGGTGCTGAGAGGACTAAGCAGGGTTCCTGTCAGCCCGGAGGAAGACTGGTTCGACCCAAAGGTTCAGGGAAGACGCCTCAGAAGGAGATGACCAAGCTGGGAGTGGGGAGCAGTGAGGCACCCCTCTTCTTTCTCGGGGACTCATGAGTGGGCTGCTGTTTCCTTGGTCAATGAATAGGTTCTTTTCCTCTAAGAAGGAACCCCTCAAATAACCCTAGCCAGCACCCCAGTTCTGTGTGGCCCTGGGTGGGCCCCCTCCCTTAGTCAGCTCGCCTTCCTTGAAGGGGGTCGCCCAGGACAATATATGTTGAGCAGCCCTTCCCTTCCCCAGGGCTATTTCCCCCCTACAAAGAATGGGGCTGAACCCAGGAGACCCAGCCGCCCTATCAACATCACGCCGTTGGCTCGGCTCTCGGCCACTGTCCCCAACACCATTGTGGTCAACTGGTCTTCTGAGTGTGGATGGGTGAGCGTGGCCGCGGCAGGGAACCCGGGGCCCAGCGTCGGGTGAAGGGTCCTGGGTGGGGAAGACAATCTCTGTTCTCTGTGGGTCTCGGCCACATCCTGCTGGGTCCTGGTGGGACGAGGCGCGGCGGAGGCGGTGGCGGGCGGAGCAGAGGCTGATCGCCGCCTCCACCTCCAAGTAGAATTACTCCCTGTCGGTGTACCTGGTGCGGCAGCTGACCGCGGGCACCCTGCTGCAGAAGCTCAGAGCCAAGGGCATCCGGAACCCCGACCACTCTCGGGCGCTGAGTGAGTGAGCGCGGCTCGCGACCCGCCCGTCTTTGTGATCTTTGTGACACTGCTCACCTCAGCCCGCCCACCCCCTTACCAGTTCTCGTGGCTGAGAAGTTGCACCAGTCCAGCCCTAAGTGACATCTTTGCGTTCCCAATTACCTCCCCAAAGCCGAGAGCCGCGGCCCCATGGAATGTGGCTTCTCCAGCCCGGGGTCTTAGGAGCCCCTCATCTAACTCTCTTGTTCCCTCTGGGCCATCTCTGCCAAAGTGTCACCTGGCTGGGTTTAAGTATCTTCAGGATGGGGAGTAGCCCCCCCCCCCAGTGCCCTAGGCTGCATAATTCAGATCACAGGCCACCCCCCGAGACACCCCCTGGCCTCTGAAGGCTCTGCCAGCTGCCTCACGGCCAGAGCTGTGCCCTCTGCTCCAGCCTTGCCAGCTTCTAGTCTTTTCTCTTTGGTCTTGCTGACCCCCTGGCTCCGTCCTCGCTCATTTCAGTCAAGGAGAAACTGACTGCTGACCCGGACAGCGAGGTGGCGACGACAAGTCTCCGGGTGTCACTCATGTGCCCGGTAGGTGTGAGGGAGAGGAGAAGGGCAGGAGGGTTGGGTTCACCATCTGACCTGGGGCTGTTAGAATTAGGCTTTCTGGGCTGTGGGGGCCCAACCCAAGAACTCTTCCCTCCGCAGCTGGGGAAGATGCGCCTGACTGTCCCGTGCCGCGCCCTCACCTGTGCCCACCTGCAGAGCTTCGATGCTGCCCTTTACCTACAGATGAATGAGAAGAAGCCGACGTGGACGTGTCCTGTGTGTGACAAGAGGGCTCCCTATGAGTCTCTGATCATCGATGGGTAGGGCCGTTCTGCTTCCTGTTTCCTCTTACCTGGGACATCCGCTTGTCTGTCTCTCGTGCATGCAAGTGTGTGTGTGTTTGCATGTGCGCACACACCTGGCGTGTGTGCGTGCGCGCCCCTGGCTGCAGAGAGCAGACTTCCTTCCTGCGAAGATCACTGTGTGGCGGGCCTCGTGCTGTGCACGCTGCTTGTCTCACTTCACCGAATGAACAGTGATCCTGCTGTTTCCGCAGAGGAGGGCAGTGAGGCCTCGAGAGATGGAACATCTCGCTCGAAGTTAGTCAGCCCCCGTCGCGTATCAGAATGTCGTGGTGCAGTCCTGATAACAACCACTGAACCGGGGCCCCCCTGGTGGCGCAGTGGGTTAAACAGCTCTGTGGAGCTGTTGGCAGCTGCGGTGCGAGTTCGATGCCCAGCCGGGGAGATGCCCACATAGCGTGGCAGCCCTCTCCTGCCTCGCCCCTGCTCCCCTCAGCAGTGTGTTTCGGTCGATCTGCCTGTTCTGCTCTCCATTCTGTCTCTGGTGAACCTTCTCACCGCCCCACACCTCTAGCTTGCACCCCAGCTTGTATGCATAAATCTAAAAAAACAGAAAAAAGCCACCGAACCGTGGGCTGAGCGCACCAGTAGGGTCTGCGGAGGTTCTGAACGACCTGAACTACCTAGTCCTGCCCCACAGCGCCGGCCCTGGAGTTCTGTCCCAGTGCTCTTGCCGAGGTGGTTTGTGGGAGGCTGGATCACTGCTCTCTCTGGCTTGTGCCTGGCACATGGGAAGCTGTGTCCCATGCCGGTAAATGCACCTCCCTTCTGCAGTCACCCCCTCCCTGTGTCAGCTCCTGTGTGTTACTGTAAACCTGTCATCGTGTTAATGACACGAAGAGACTCCTGCACGGTGCCTGGCACGTAGTAGGTGGTCACTTACCGAGTCAGCGTAGTGTAGTGCTAAGAACGGATTGTTCTAAAACTTAGCCTTTAAAATTTGTACAACTCTGAAGACCTTATGTTACTTGATACCAACAAAAAGGAGAGGTCGGTGGGGGGGAGGGAGCCCTGTTTTCCACGCGAGGACACTGAGGTTCAGCACAGTGGGTTACAGAACCCCCTGCCTGCTCCCAGCCCCGCAAATCCTCGTCCCTCTCCTCCCCCAGTCTGTTCATGGAGATTCTTAGTTCCTGCTCGGACTGCGATGAGATCCAGTTTATGGAGGACGGGTCCTGGTGCCCGGTGAAGCCCCAGGAGGAGGCGGCTGAGCTTTTCCCCCCGCCAGGGTATGGGCTGGACGGTGAGTGACCCCCGGCCCCGGGCTCAGCCGAGTCCCGGGTCACCTGTTCTCTGAGACGTCGCCGCCCGCCGCCCGCAGGCTTCCAGCACAGCCCGGAGCAGGAGTGCAGCCCGCCCGAGAGCAAGAAGAAGGTGGAAGTGATCGACCTGACGCTGGAGAGCTCCTCCGACGAGGAGGGCCTGCCCCCGACCAAGAAGCACTGTCCTGTCACCTCGGCCGCCGCCCCGGCCCTGCCCAGCAGCAAAGGGTACGAGGGGACAGACTGGGCCCGTCGCGGAAGGGGCGGAGAAGGAAGCTGGGTGCTTCCTGGTCACCAGCCCACCCGGGGCACAAAGGCGCAGAGGGGCTGGGGGCCGAGTGGCTGCGGGCGCCTGTGACTCGCTGGCTACCGCGGCTCCTGTCCCCGCAGTGTCCTGGCCTCTGCTCACCAGCCGTCCTCGGTGCTGTGGAGCCCCACCGTGGGCGCACTGGGCGGGGAGTTCCTGCCCAGCCTCCCGCTGCACGAGTACCCGCCTGCCTTCCCGCTGGGGGCCGACATCCAAGGTAGGACGCTCCGCACGAGGTTGCACAGGCCCAGGCCCAGGCCCCTGCTCCTCGGCAAACCTCCCTGGATCTCTAGAAAAGGGCCGCAGTTAGGGAACGTCTGTTTTTTTTTTTGAAGACTTATTTATGCATACAAGCTGGGGTACAGGCCAGAGGCGTGGGGCGGCGAGAGGGTTCACCAGAGACAGAGTGGGGAGCAGAACAGGCAGATTGGCTGAAGTACACTGCTGAGGGGAGCAGCGGGGAGACAGGAGCGGTCTGCTGCGCCATGTGGGAAGCTCCCCGGCCGTGGATCGAATCGGCGCCATAGCGGCTGCGGACAGCTCTGTAGGCCGAGACTAAGCCAGGGAGGCCGGGAACATCTTTGTTTATGGTGATGAAGGGGTCAGAAAGGAGGCTAATGGTCAGTTTTCTTTTCTCACAGGTTTAGATTTCTTTTCTTTTCTTCAAACTGAGAGTCAGGTAAGAAGTCTCTTTCTCTTCCCGCGAAGATCTCAGATTTCTGAAGCTTCATTTCTAGCCATTGATGGAAGTGGGGCCCCCGTGCCCCCCCCCCCCCATCCCACTTAAACCTCCTTCTCCCAGGCAGGCAGCTTTTTCCCTCCTAGGCTCCCTGGTGCTTCCTCCAATTCCAGGGTCTTCCTCAGCGCAGTTTATGTTCCGTCTCGCGCCTTTAGTGTCCGCCTGCCCCTGCCTGCCCCCCTCCCCCCACGCCCGCGTGCTCTTGAGCCAACCGTGCCTGCCCGACCGGACATTCCACACATTGCAGCCGCCCACAGGACCAGGCCGGGGCGGGGTGGGGGCGGGAAGTGGGGAAGTAGTTCGCTGGCTTTTCCCTTGTGCTTTGGGATTCGCGGTGGATGCTTGGCCCCCTGGGTCGGAGCTCTGTGGTGGGGGGCTGAGAAGTTGGGACAAGATCTAAACCGTGCCCTTGGCTCCTCCCAGCACTACGGCCCCTCCGTCATCACCTCGCTGGACGAACAGGATGCCCTTGGCCACTTCCTCCAGTACCGAGGGACCCCCGCCCACTTCCTGGGCCCACTGGCGCCCACGTTGGGGAGCTCTCACCGCAGCGCCACTCCAGCACCCCCTCCTGGCCGTGTCAGTAGCATTGTGGCCCCTGGGGGGCCCTTGAGAGAGGGGCGTGGAGGACCCTTGTCCTCGGGCCCCCCTCTGACTGGCTGCCGGTCAGACGTCATTTCCCTGGACTGAGTCCCCGGAACTGTGGACCCTTCGCTGCCTCCCAGCACCGAGCAAGTGTGTTGTGGAGTCTGACTCTGGCGACGGACCTCTCGGGGGCTTTGGCCCAAGGCCAGAAGGACCTTCCTGGACACCTGTTTTTGCCTTCATCGCTGCCTAACAAGGCCAGCACTCAAAGGGTTAATATTTAACCTCTTTTTAAGGACATTTGGGGTGTATTTTTGAAGCGCTCTAGATGGCGGGTACATTCCTTCGGGCGTGTTAACCGGGGCAAGTGAGCCGGCGCGTGGGTCGGATGAGGGGCTGGGTCCGCAGCCCTGTCTGTGAGGAAGCTGGGGGACAAGGGGCCCCTTGCTGGTCCCTCGGACGCCCCCTCTTCATCCCCCGAACACATGGCTTTGTTCCCCAACTTCCACTGACTTGTCTCCACGTCCATTCCTTGACTTCCTTGGCCAAACAGGCGGACAAAATGATACAGGCAGACAAATGGACAGAGAACTCTTATTTTGGGTTGCAGATTTTTTGTACATAAGCAAGAAAAACCAAAACACTCCAAAGATGACTTCCCCGTGTGACCGAGGGGGAGACAGGCCTTAGTCCCGCTCCCCGGGGTTGGAGCAGGACCTGGCCTGTCCCCGGGTCTCTATTTATATATTTAAGTTCACGTGGTTCCTTACGCCAGCCTGCCCAGGGCCTGAGTTTCTGGTTGCCTGCGGCCCTGAGCTTGGACTGGGCTCATTTTGCACCTTTACTGGGAGGTGGGAGGATCCTCGGGCTCTCTCTCATCTCCTTTTTTTTTTAGGCTTTTCCAGAGCCTGGCACCTATGTTGTAATTTTACTTTTTATTCCCAAAGTTGTAGCAAAGTTCTCCATAATAAAGACTGTGAATGTTCTGCGCGCGTCATGCAGGTGGGCTGGGGGGGCGGCACCCACTTCGCCTTTCGGACCCCTGGTCTGGGGGACAGCGGTCCGTGTTCTGGTCTTCCTGTCCGGGTCCTGGGCCTGCCCGAGATCCTCTTCCACGTGGTAGGGGCGTCCCACTGAGGATTTTCAGGAGCGGCCGTTTCTTCCCTCTCCCTCCGCCCCACTCAGCCCGGTGCTCCCCTTCCTCAGCCTTACCTGCCCAGGTGTTTCACCCAGAGCCCGAGGGCGAACTTGGTCCCGGTGCTGACCCTCTCGGCGCTGTCCGCCGCGGCTGGCGTGGTCCGCAGCAGCGTGGCCGTGGGCAGCGCCAGAGGCCGAGTTCCCCCGTCTGCCTCCAGGCCCAGGGCGCTGTGGTGACAGGCCGCATCTGTTCGTGCCTGTCTCCATCTACCCATCAGGGGCCCTCATCTCCCCCACTACTGTAGGAGCTGGAAAGCTGGGTGCTGACCTGGACAGTTTCAAGGGGGGTGGCTAAATGACTTGCCCCCGTGGGAGAGGGGGGCACGAGCCGGGGTCTTCAGGGCTGGGCAGCTGGGGCACGAGCTCCTGAGCGAGGGGCGTCATTAGCACTCTGCCGAGTCCCGTCATCCCCGCCCCGCAGCAGCCCCCGGGGGCTAGTGGCCGCGCCTCGGCGTAAGTGCGCGCGTGTGGGGGCGTGTGGGGCGGGAGTGACTGACCGGACCCAGGCGGGCAGGCCCTGGGGGCGGGGCCCGGGAGTGTCCGCTCCGGCCTCCGAGGCAGCCACGGCCGCTGCGACATCTGGTCCCAGCCACGTGAGGGCGCTCACCTCACTCGGGTTTGGGCGGATCCGGGCCTGGGGCCATGCAAGTTTCTCCCTCGGTCTCCTGCCCTCCCTCGGGAAACCGGCCTTGGTGGCCGACGGGCCGGTAGAACGGGCACATTTGACAGGCGCGGGGGCGAGGCTCCAGGATCCCGCCTTCCCTCCCCTGATGGCAGCGCCGCCGCCGGCCCTACCTGCAGTTGCTGCTGGGACTCCCGGGAGACCACGAGCAGGTAGAGAACGACGTGGTGGTATCTGGGGCGGCCCCAGCTCAGCCTGGGCGGGTGGGCAGACTGGAGGGAAGCGGAGAGGACCCGCTGGCCGTGAACAGCTACAGCGGGGCAGAGGCGGGGCGGGCGGGTGACCAGGTGGGAGGCGGTTACCCCCCAGGGCCTGGCCTGTGCCCCTGCCCGGCTCGCAGCTGTGCAGGGCTCTTCGCTAAGAGGCACGGGGCCGCGGGTTCCCGTCTCACCTCCCACAAGCCCAGAGGGAGCCAGGAGAGCTGGCCCTGGCACAGCCGCAGCCCCGTCTCCTCCCGGAGCTCTCGGAGCCCGGCGTCCAGCAGCTGGAGTCAGAGGACAGCGGAGAGGTCAGTCCTGCCCCGCGGCCCACACCCAGCGCCTCCCGGGCGGGCCTGCGTTCGCCGGGCGCCGCTTGGGCGAGTGGTTACCTCTTCATCAGCGTCCACGTGCCCACCTGCAACGGCAGAGCCAGCAGGTGACCGGGGTGGCCTCAGCTCGGGACCCCCTTCCCCATGGACACGCTGCAGCGGCAGCCCCCTGTGCTGAGGGACGCCCACGTGTCTGGCCCCCCTGCCCTGGAGACCGAGAGCAGCGGTGTTGGCTGGATCTGGCGCTTTGTCTTCAGGTCACTCACCTGGGGGCACCCAGAGGTTGGGGGCGACCCTGAGGGTGCCTGTCCTTCGGGTCAGCAGGACAGTCTGGTCACTGGACTGGAGGATGACGGCCACGGCCAGATCCAGCCCTCGCGCGGTGGGCAGCTCGGCCCCCCAAGGCGCGGGCTGCCGGTCCAGGGCCTCGAAGGGGCAGAAGGGGGGGCGCTGGGGGGCGCGCGCGTTAAGGACGGGGAAGCGGGCCGGGGCTTTTAGAAGTCGGGCCGCGCGATGGCGGCGGGGCCGAGGCCGGAGCCCCCGCCGGCCCCAGGCCTCCGGCCTCCCGCTCCCACCGCGCCCCAGGCCGCCCGGCCCCTCTCTGCCCGCGGGGCTCCCCTCATCCGACCTGGAGCGGAAGCCTGACCGAGGCGCCTGGGAATGGCCGGTCCGACAGGACGAGCTGGCCCCGCTTCAGGTCGCAGTGCGTGGGCCACGGCCCGGGGCCCGGCCCGGCGCCCAGGAGGCCACACACACTCCGCGCGAAGCCCCCCGGCTCGGGGCGCCCGGAGCGGTACAGCAGCACCCGCACGGCCGCCATGCTCGCCCCGGCGACCGGCCGCCGCGCGCCCCCTGGTGGCTCCGCGGAGCCCCCGCGGCGGGAAGAATCGGGCAGTTCGGGTGTGAGCAGGTCGGGCCCCCGCGGTGTGATGCTGAGGAATGGCGGAGACCCTCTGCACCCGCAGCTCCTTTCTCCCGTCTTGTCGGCCTAGACTGATTCTGGACTCGCGCTTCCCGCCAGCCGCGGCCTGAACCTCGTAAGGCCTCGCTATGGCAGCGCCGCTTGGAATTAGTCAGTTACAGCCATCTGCGAACCAGACACTCAGGAAACCTTTTTTTTATTTTAAAGATTTATCTATGCACACAAGCTGGGGTGTAGGCCAGAGGTGTGCGGGGGTGAGAGGACTCACCAGAGACAGAGTGGGCAGCAGAACAGGCAGACTACTGAAGTCCACTGCTGAGGGGAGCAGGGAGACAGGCGAGGTCTCTTGCGCCCGGTGGGAAGCTCCCTGGCCGGGGTCAAACTCGCGCTGCAGTAGCTCGGGATAGCTTCACAGTGCTGCGCTACCGCTTAACCCGTTGGGCCACCTGGGAGGCCCACATGGAAACATTCTTAACACCTCCCCCATTCTTTCTTCTCACTCAGATGGAGCCCAAGTGCAGTCGATTCTACCTCTTTAACCCTTCTCAAATCCATGTCTTACGTTCCAGTCTCTACTGCCCAACTTTAAACCATCATCACCTTTGATTTATTGCAAGGTTCCCAAAAAATCCTGGCTCTGTAAGAGAGGCTGGGAGGGGCAAGCTCCAAGCCAGCCAGCCAGCTGATGGTAGAAGGTGGAGCTTTTCAAACTCCACCTTCTGAGTGGGGACTTGGGGGACTAAGGGCTGAGTCCGAGATGGGGGTCAGCAAACTTCATGAATATGTCACACTTTCAGGTGGGTTCTGTGCACTAAGGATAGAGAGGGGTTTCAGTACAAGGCTCTGCAACTCACACCACTGCAAGGAATGCATCCAAACATCTTTATTTTTCCTCCCAACTCCCTCCCACCCCCCAAGATCTTTTGAGGAAGGCTCTTCTGGGTCATAGCCTCTTTATGGTGCTCTCGATGTAAGACTCCAGCAAGAAAATGGTTTCATCCACCTGGATCTCACTGGCATCCAACCTGAGTGAAAAAGTGAAATATTTGCTCAGACTGCCATTAGCACATTGAAGATCAGTGGCTGGGCGGGGTGTGGCCATGGAGAGCTGCTTGTTCCCAAGAGTAATGGGAGAAAGCAGGAGAACCAATAGACCATTCTCCCATTCACTGAGCTCCTCTTATGCACCAGGTATGGTGGGAACGGCTGAGGATTCAAAAGGTGCAGCCTCTGTCCTGGGGGAAATTTCAGTCGAACTTGTAGCCAGGAGAAGGAACAGCACATATAAAAGCCCGGGTATTGATAGTGGTCAAGGCTTAAAGGGAGCAGTGATTAGCAACAGCAGGGAACTCCCTGAGGCTGATACAACCCCCTTGGGAAGCCCCACAGCTAACATATTTAATGGTAAAAGACTGAAGACTTTTCCCCTAAGACCAGGAACAAGATGAGGGTGTCTGCTCTCCCACTTTCATTCAGACTTTTACTGGAGGTTCTAGCCAGGGCAACTAGGCAAGACAAAGGAGATAGAAGGTATCCAGGTTGAGAGGGAAGAGGTAATGCCTATACACATATTCACAAATATATATAGGATATATATAGGCATGATCCTATATATTAAAAAAAACCAACAAAGAATCTACAAAAAATTGCTAGCTGATAAACGAATTTAGCAGTTATAAGAAATAAATTCAAAACACAAAAACCAGCTTTATTTCTAAATACTACAAATGAATAATTCAAAAATGAAATTAAGAAAATACTAAAATTAAAAAAAAGGAATAAAATTAACAAATAAGTGCAAGACTTGAACACTGAAAATGACAAACAGCGTTGAAGACACTAAAGACCTAAACAAATAAAAAGGCCCTACCTGTTCCTGGGCTGGAAGGTTTATTATTGCCAAGAGGGCGATACTCCCCAAAGCAGTCACTACTGGGGTGAGGGGTGAGGGGGGAAAGGAAATGAAGACCGAGCTAGGCTGCTATGAAGCTATGCAAGGCCCCAAGAAGCCTGGCATTTGTGCTGTAAATAAGATAAGGGACGATAAAGCTTTTAGAGTAGGAGAGGGATATCATCAATCATTTTAAAGACAATAGCTCTGAGGGCATTTTAAGAGGTGGCTGAAAGGGGAGGGCTGTGAGGGTATAAGAAAGAGGTGATGAGGTCTGCCTGGGGCCTCAGATGAAAGGCCAGGCTTGAAAAGTAACTGAAGTAAAATCAAGAGCTTCTGTGAGCTGAACAGAAGTGTGTGGGGGTGAGGGAGGAGAAGCTGAGGCTACCGTCAGAGTGGTTAGCTAGGAAAGTCAGCGGATTAAATTGGGTAAATTGTGCTGGGGAAGAAGTGAGCGAGTTCAGGTTTGCTTGCGGTAAGCTGGAAGCACTGAAGGATATGGAGGCGGATCTGTCTGGAAAGGGCTTTGAAACACAGGCCTGAGGCCTATGCTTACTTGTTGACATTGCGTTTCAGGGTCTCTAGCTGCTGTCGCTCAGGGGCTGTGATCATCTCCTCTATTTCTTGGAGCTGTGCTTCCTCTGCCCCGGTGGCCTGCATAGATGCGATGATGGCTTCCACCCTCTGGGACTTTTCTAGCAGACGCCTGTCAGGAAAACATGATTCTGAGGCATGCTCTCCAGCCTCTCTTACCGTTTGCCCTGGGGCCGAACTTTTACTATGCCGTCTTTACCTAAGGATGCTTTTTACAATCTAAATTAGAAGTATGACTTCACTTCTGACACTCTTACTGTTTCTCATTTGTAATTAAAATTTGGTGACACTCTGTCCATCTGCAAAATTACTTCATTGGGGTAGATTAGAAATGTGCACGATATATGCTAGCCTAAGCCATCAATGCAACTAGACTGGTTATTGCTTCTATTGTTTTCCATTTCTATAGGACTTTTCCCCTCAAGTTTTTGACCTTGAGAGATGTAATTATTTCACTGAAAATGTTACTCACTTGTTCTCTTTGGTTTCAAACTGTCTCCTTTCTATCAAGTTGGCTATGCTCTGAGGGGAGAACAAAAACAAGAAATGCACGTAATTCCGTTTAACAGCTCAGGTAAAATGGCAAAAGGGGACACAGGCATGAGACTTGTCTGTGGAATGGGGAGAAGGTCAAGAAGTTACCTTGTAGCACCTGTGCAGCAACATCCGGGCTGCTGACAAGATGTTCACAGTATATAAATAGAAGGTCCGGGATGGCGCATGGTCTGGTGTTTTGGGAATTTCCTACTTGTCCACAGAAAGAGAAAGAAAAAAAGTGATACGGCCTTCGAACTGGCCAGGCACTCCCCTGCCCCTCCAGAGTTACCTGGCCCTCCCTGTCACAGCCTATCATTCACCATCATGTTGATGCAGAACCAGCCACGTGGACAGTTGGGCTGAGCGGCGCTCGGGTGCCAGGGAGACTGCACCTGGTCTCTGGTGAGCCATGTTATTGTTTCACCTTTACAACAAACCATCCATCACCGTTTCAAAGACACAAACGTGATGGTAGGTAATCTGCTCAGCGTGACTGTGAAGCAGCAGAGCTGTGATTCTGACTCCAGACCCCATCTCACTGTTTTCTCCTGGGGTCCGCACTGCACGGCTCTGTATAGTGAGCCCCCAAGAGGTGTCCTGATAGGCTTAATCTGTAGTCAACCTAAGGCTTAAGGAAAGGACGAATCTCAGGGGGAAAAAAGGACAGGGTGATTTCTTGGTTGTATCTCTTTTTTAAAAGGTCAGTTAAAGCTCCACAGTTATCATTCACGTTACGTCTTTGTTACAACCACTTTTCTGTTTCAGAGCTGGATCGAGTTTGCTCGGGGTTCAGGATGTTTGCTTTAGGAGTTTCTTCACCCTAGGCCAACTCTGCTGCTTGGTGAGTATACACCATTGGTTACCTGGAGTGATATAAAATTTTCTGAGAGCATCTTATAAAGCATATCCTTTGCCTCTTTTGCTGGAATCATTGCAAAGTCTTCCACCTGCTTCTGCTCCAGGTGCTTCTTTTGCAAAACTAGACGGAATATTCTGGCACAGCGAGACCCAAATCTGGGAAGGAAGAAAGTAAATGCATGCCAACATAGCCTAGTTTGAGCCCCTAGCTATAGATGGTGGCGGCTCCACTTCCTGGGGAGAAGCCAGGGCCAGAGAGGAGCAGTGACCTGTGAGTTTTTCTCGACTTCACAGACTGACGGCGGCACCGCCGACAACTGTAAGGCAGCCGCCGGCCTCTGGCTCACTCGGGCGCCTCAGTGCCTGCATTTGTGAGCAAAGACGTCCCAAAGGCTGGCTGACTGGCACCACTGAGATTCATGCAGTCGGTGTTCGGGGTGAGAGTAGGGGACCCACAGCTGCTCAGCAGAAAGACGGGCCAATACCCATTGCTTCATGATCAGATGACTTGTTCGGACAAGGCAGGGAAAGTGTCTGGCCCCAGCCCCAGTCGGGCGACCCCCTTACCTCTCCTGTACGACAGAGCCCAGTGTGGCCGTGGCGAGGGACGTCAAAGCTTTGTGCAGGTCTTTGTGGAGAGGGTTAAGGTCACACGGTACGTGCTGGCCTGGCCACTGTGACTGAGTTTTATTGCAAGCCTCTAATTTATGGTTAAAATTTAAATGCTGTTTTGTTTTTCACATTAGTTACATTTGTGGTCTGTATTTCAAAACCTTAATTAATGAGGGTGGTTAAGTAAGGGTTTTGCTTAACTAAAATTTGGTTAATGAAGAGTCCTTTTTATGACTTTATTAGATGTCTTTGTGAAAATTTCTGACTTATTTAACACACTGAATACTGCCAGATCTTTCGCTGGCCGCGGCTGTCTCAGAGTTCTCACCGCCCCACTGTAAGGAAAAGGCTGCAAGGATACTGATGACGTACATTCCTCCCCCGCTGTCGCCGGACTTTCCAACAAACTCTAGCTATTAAAGAAGAGAGAGAGGGTTAACTAAACGCAAAGTCCTGTGATTCTGTTCCCCAGGGAGCAAATCTGGTCAAGAGTCTATATATAGCAGGTAGCCCCTCCTGTCAGGTGATGTCGGAGAAATTGTTTCATCTAGCTAGGGAGAGAATGAGGCCCTAGGAGAATGGTACGAGGTGCCACTGGCAGAAATGAATCGTAAGTACAGAAAAAAGAAAAAACCGCACTTACTGGGTCATCTGCTAGCAGAGTGAGATACTGATCGAGAATTTGTTTAGAGATGTTATAGCCAACAGGCAGGGACCTGAAGATCTATGGAGCAAAAAGAGAAACTCAAAATGTCAAAGCTGCTGACATTACTAAAATCAAGATGTTTTAATTTTAGATCTTGTAAGTACAAAAATGTCCAAAAAGCTTCACAGCCACATTGTTTCCAAGAGTAAAAAACCAGAAACAATCCACATGTCCAACAGTAAGGAATCAACGAAAATAAAGTACACAATGGCTATGAAGTGGAACCTGATATGGCCACTGTAAAGAACGAGACAAACTATAAACATCAACATGAAAAGGTTTACATAGACTGGCATATGAAAAAGCGTATTAGGACAGCATGTAGCGCATAATCCCATTTTGGGGGTTAAGACTATACTATAAAGCTATCGAAATCAGACTCTACATGACGCAGCAGGCCTGGTAAACATACACACCAAATTATAAATCAGGCCTCCGTAGCTGGGGCCGTGCAAAGCTACATAAACATTCTAAGCTGGGGGATGTCCCATGCACAGTAAGCAGCACAGATCTTAATGGCTGAGCGCCGATGAATGCCGGTGACTGCGCACGCCCAGGCAGCCGCCTCTCGCAAGACACAGAGCATGTGCACCATTCCTTAAAGCACAGGGAACTACAACTTTTTAAAAATTATTGATTTCTATGCTGCTTGAATATAGGTCATGTGATTACTTTGTCACAGAAAAAAGCTTTTATTTGAAATTTTTTTATTAGAAGTTAAAAATATAGTAACTATTTTTCATATGAATATAATTATGAAAGTGATAGAAAAATAAAACACTTAATATATTCAATATTAGTCTGTTAAGAAACAAATATATTACTGAAAAATTTAAAATATAAAAGACTGGGGCCTCCCTGGTGGTGCAAGGGGTTAAGTCTCAGCACTATGAAGCTATCACCAGTCACTGTGACCTGAGTTTGATCCCCAGCTAGGGCGCTAACCCACATGGCACAGCAGACCTCTCCTGTCTCGCCCACTGCTCCCCTCAGCAGTGTATTTCAGTAGATCTGCCTGTTCTGCTCCCCACTGTCTCTGATGAATCCTCTCACCCCCACCCCACCCCAGGCCTACACCCAAGCTCTTGCATGCATAAATAAATAAATCTTTATATATGTACACACACACACACACACACACACACACACACACACACAAACTAAGATACTGAAAAAGAAAAACAAATTTATGTCGTTAAACAGCGGATTCTCTGAGCAATTAGGAATACCTTATACTTTGACCAAGAGAATGGTACAGGTCTGCTGTGCCATGTGGGTCAGCTCCCTGGCTGGGGATCGAACTCAGGCCACAGTGGCTTGATTGCGCTGACACTCAACCCCTGTGCCAGCAGGGAGGCCCTGGTCTAGGTTTTTATAGGCTGTACTTAGCATATGAAGATAATCCCTGTTCCACTTCGAACAACAAAAACTCTTTCTTCCAAGGCTCAGACCTCACCCTGATCCCAGGTTCCAGGTGTAATAATTATAATATCCAAGAGTCCACCCGAAAACCAGTTCAGGAAGGCGAAACTCACCTCATTGGAAGACAGCGGCTGGGTGAAGGGGGCGCTCGAGGGCGTGGTGATCTCGCTCATCCGGAGCAGGGTGCGCACGATCTCGCTGCTGGTCTGGGTGTGAGAAGTGAGCGGATTCAGAATTCATGCCGGGTGCTGGCTCTGGCCACACGCCAGTGGTCATATCTGACCAGTAAGTGACTGTCCCTGGTGGCCACTGCCTCAACCACTTAGGTATCACCTGGTCCATCCTGTTGGCAATGGCGCTGACAATGGCTTGGTCACGGAAGTGCTGGTGGAACCTGTCGAGGTTGGCTTGCCAGTAAATCCCATCATCTGGAATGGGCTGAGGGAGAAAAGGGTTAGAGAAAACATTTAGATATAGGGAGGAGTTTTCTGATGAAAAGCCTGGATTTAACTATCACCAGTTCTTTTCCTATCCAGTAGCAACTATGCTGGCTGGAGAAAAATCATCCAATCATGAAGATTAGTGTCTGCGCAGCAACAAATCCCTGGTCCCAGCTTCAAACAGCTTCCCTGAGCTCACTGCCAATCTTTCTATTTTAACTCTTTTCCATTATCCTCCAATCTCACATTTACTTCTCCTTTCACACTCTTAGCGTATGACCTTGCTTTTATTTCACAGAGAAAATAGAAACCATTTAGGCCAGAAATCACTCAAGTTGGTGCATACATCCTCACTGCATTTGTTTCTTTTTAAAAATTTTTTTTTGTATTTTACCCCCGTTTTATCACAGTGGGAAAATACTTCTCCTTTTACTTAAGGTTATCGACCATATTGGTATTCTAGATCTCACCCTTTCCTGCATTCTCAGGGCACCAGATCCTTTTTGGTCACAGTTTCCTTGAATCTGAAGAAAGCTATGAAGTGCTTTATAAAAAAAAGAAATGCAAACATAAGGGGCCTCCCTGGTGGCACAAGGGGTTAAGTCTCAGCACTATGGAGCTATCGGCAGCCACTGCAGCACGAGTTCGATCCCCGGTCAGGGAGCTTCCCACAGGGCGCAGCAGACCTCTCCTGTCTCCCCGCTGCTCCCCTCAGCAGTGTACTTCAGTAGATCTACCTGTTCTGTTCCCCACTCTCTCTGGCGAATGTTCTCACCCCCTCCCCACCTCTGGCCTACACCCCAGTTCTTGTATGCATAAATAAAAGAAATCTTAAAAAAAAGACACACAGATGGCCAACAGGCACATGAATAAATGCTCATCAACATTTATCAGGGAAATGTGCATTAAAAACACAATGAGATATCACTTCACATTCACAAGACTGGCCCATGTCAAAAAGACCAGAAACAGCAAGTGTTGGTGAGGATGTGGAGAAAAAGGAACCCTCAGACACTGGTGGTGGGAATGTAGACTAGTCCAGCCTCTGTGGGAAGCAGTGTGGAGGTTGTTCAAAACGTTAAACACAGACCTACTATATGACCCAGCAATCCATGCTTAGGTACCTACCCGAGGAACACTAAAACACAAACTCAAAGGGACACATGCACGACTGTGTTCACTGCAGCACTATTTACAACAGCCAAGCTATGGAAACAACCTAAGGGCCCAAAGACGGGCCAGCGCGTCAAGAAGACGGGCCACATACAGCAAAAGAGGGACTCTCGCCATTTGCGGCACCATGGGTGGGGCTGGAGAAGGGGTTGCTAAGCTAAGTAAGTCAGAAGGAGACAGACAAATACCAGATGATTTCACGCAAATGCGGAATATACAGCGATAAAGCAAAGGATGAATCAAAACCAAACCCTTGAAATTGGACTGCAGAACTGAGGTCACCAGAGGGCAGAGTGGGCATGGGGAGGTGGGGTGGCAAAGGGCAGAGGGCTTAATGGACTAGGGTCGCAATATACATTTGAAGAGGTGTGAACCTTTACTCCTAAAATATACACAATGTTGTACACAAACATTACCTAATAAAGATAATTTTAAAAAATATCTGGAAGATGAAAAAAATGGTGCTAACAACTTCAATAATTTTTGTTTGCGATCACAGAGACTCTGCAATAAAATCCTGTAGAGAATTTATGTAGAAAACACCAACCAAAAAAACATATTTATTGAGGTCTTATCCCAGGTGCCAGGGGCAAGACACCACCCTCAGGAGTTTCCATCTGGTGGGGTTACAAACACGTCCCCTAGCACTAATCCAGCCGCTCACGAGCATGGTGAAGGCGGCGAGCAGAAATGCGGCAGAGACGAGTGGGCTGAGCACGGCGCCTGAGCGCTAAGGAAACATCGCTTGATCTGAGAGCTGAGGGACGAAACGGGCGTGACTGCATGGAGATCTGAGGGAAAGCACTTGAAGCGAGGAATACTAAAGGCAAAAGCCTGAAAACTGGAAAGAATATGAGGTCCCTGCTGGCTGGGCAGCCATGTTTCTAGCAGCTCATGGAAAGACCCAGATCACGAAAGGTGACCGGCCCACTGGAAGGGCTGGGGCTTCTTCTAAGAGCCACCAAAGGAGCCCAAAGTCGTTGATGTGTTGGGATATTTTTAAGAAACAAGTTTGGAAAGTCATCTTGGCCCCTCTGTGGGTAAGAATGCTGGCGGACCATTTGGGGCATGGCACTGCTGGCATGGCACTGGCCAGACAGTGAGTGGCCTGGGCCAGGATGAAAGCAATGGAAATGGTGAGAAATTGTTGGATTTGAGGTCATTTTGGGGACCAAGCTAACAGATTTTACTGTGAGACTGGCTGGTTCCTAGGGTTTCGGTCTGAGCAAATGGCGTCGGAGGTGGTCATCTTGGCAATCGTGTCCCTTACCAGGATGCGAAAGCTGAGGAAGGAGCCTACTCTTGGGGGTGGGAGACTGTTTTGTTCTGGCATGTGCGTTCTGAGATGCGTAACACAGAGGGAGGATGAGGAAGAATCGGGGTTTAAGAGCTTAGGCCTATGTATCTTTTAATAGATTCCTGAAACTGACTCCTTATCACTGGCCCCCAACGGTCTGGGTCCTTTTCTTCCCAGCCATGCAAGTATGAACAATAGACCCTCGTCTTGCATAAGCTGTTTACCTCTGTTCAATGACTGAAATAAGTTAAGTCTCAGAAGGGAGACCCAGCAGAATTCACTCTCTGTTAGACTATCCTGGCCAACATTTAATGAAATTCAAAACTGCATGACTTCGCAGCCCAGGAACCTTTACGCTCTCCCGGGCTTGTTATCTTAGTGCTCTTTCTGGCTTGAGTCGGGGTGAGGATTCCTAATCAGGAGGCCCCATTACCTCTTTGTTATCTGGAGGATGTTTTGGTCTCTTGGCCTTGGGCCCCCCAGCAGCATCTTCGTCAGAAGATCTCCTCCTCTTACCCTTCCCTGCCAAATATAAAAGTTGAACAGTTGGCTACGCCTCACGTGATGCCAGGAAATGCCCAAGCACAAGAGCACGTGTCTCTCTACCCCAAAGGCATCTATACCTATCTCTAGGTTACAGTTGCTGAGGAGGCTGAACTGAAAGGGATGCATTTTAAGCATGAAGTTATCCCAAACTCAACATGTTCAAAGGAAGCTCCTTACCTCTCTCCCACAAACCGCCCTGCTACAACGCGTCCTTTCATGGGGCGCTGGCACCCTCCCATAGGTGCAAGTCAGGGGCACAGATATCAATCTCCTTCTCTCTCATCCCTTCGAGAATCTAAATTTTCACTGCTTTGTCTACATTTATTTTCCCCCCATCCTTTCTGCAGACAGGAAAATCTCCAAAATGCAAATCAGGCCATGTCACTTTCCTGCTTAAAATCCTTTAGTGATTTTCCTCTTGCTCTGAGGTTAAAAAAAGATGCTTTATAAGGTCTTACATGACCTAGCCCCTGCCTATCTCTCTAATCTTATCTCACTGCTCTCTTTCCTTTGTTTACGATGCTTATACTGAACTTATTTCTTCCTCTTTTTTCTCATGACATTCTATTCCCTTGGCAAAATGCTTATCCTCTGTACCCTTTCATACCTTACCTTACTGGTTGTCTTCTACTTCAGCTATACATCTTCGCTCGAATGCTACTTTCTCAAAGAAGAACGTGCCCTAAACCACCCGATGAATCAAGTCCCTTCTTACATATTTTCTTAACACCTTATACTTTTCCTTCATAGTATTTACCACAGTTTGTCACGTACCTATGTGGTTGGTTAATGTAAGACTCTTACACTAATGTTCCACAAGGCAGGGACGTTAGTTTCATCATTTTACACCACAGAATCTGGTACAGAATAAAGCCTTGGTATCTGCTCAACTGATTCATTCATTTAACAATTCATTGAGGAAGAAGCCATAATCAGGGCAAGACAGGGCAACGCCTGGGACTCCAGGGATCAAAAATCCTTACCTATCAAGCTTAGTTTGGGAACCAGGTACATGTCCTTTTCATTGATGACAAGGGTGGGGGCAGGCGGCGGCGGCCCAGGGTCTGGATTCTCGGTAGCAGGCACCAACGGGCAACGCTGCACAAAGTGTGTGTCTGCGAGTCGCACAAACGTGTTTGAAACCTCAGCATAGTCCATGGTTTTGCCGTCTGTAAAACAGGGGGAAAGAGGCAGGAGGAAAGGGGAGGAAAGAGATGGTCTACGGTAGCTGAGGGATCACGCTCCGCTTTGGTGACAGTTGTGGCTCTCGTACTGACCCTCCATGGTCTCTGTGAGCCGGTCGGCCACTTTCTTCACAACAGCTGACATTGTCATCTTGCCATTCAAGAGCAGCTCCTCAACAACAAGCTCCCCCGCGTCGCTGTACAGTGTCTTGGCGGTGTAGATGTACCGGGGATAGCGAAGCATCCGCAGCACCCGGCCGCACTGGGCCTCATATTCTACCACGCCACGTTTGTGCACTTGATAGAGCACCAGGTTATGCTGGATGAGGACACAAAGGGCTTTTTTCACCTAGACCGGATCCAAAAGAAAGAAAGGTAGAGCTTAAGACATAACACATTCCTGCTGGCAATTTTTGTCCAACATTTGACTAAGCTTCAGGGGATGGCTGGGTACGAATCTGTGCTTCTTTCGTCCCTCCAGCGGAGAGGCTAATAAGAGTCACACATTAGTGGAAGAAATCAGGAAGGTGCCTTGCGATGACAGGATGGTCAACTGATTCTTACTGCCAAAGCATAATTTATTTCCCTTCTAATAGTCTCATTTCCTACAGGTTCTGCTGGATCAGGAGGCCTGTGAGTAAACGCGGATGGCACAGGAAGGAAGAGCAAAGAGTCGCGGGAGAGGCAAGAATGTGCTAAGAACACTCTGAGAAGCCGAACCTGGGGGCCTGTCTCACCTTCTTTCTTTTTTTTTAAAAAAAAAGATTTATTTATTTATGCATATAAGAACTGGGGTGCAGGCCAGAGGTATGGGGTGGTGAGAGGATTCACCAGAGACAGAGTGGGGAGCAGAACAGGCGATTTATTGAAGTACACTGCTGAGGGGAGCAGCGGGCGAGGCAGGAGAGGTCTGCTGCGCCATGTGGGAATCTCCCCGGCCGGGTATCAAACTCGTGCTGCACTGGCTGTGGACAGCTTCATAGGCTGAGACTTAACTTGCTGCACCACCAGTGGGCCCTCATCTTCTTTCTTCCCTCTACATAACACCGTCGTGATCGCGGGGCAGGCTTTCTTCCCCTTCCACTGCAGTGAGGAACATTTAAGGGAGGCAAAAGGAAGTGATGAAAGGAAAGCAAGTGAATGTCATCCAAACACACCTGATCCAGGGACGCCCCCGTGTCATGGGCAAGCACTCGCAGCGGCTGGCTCCCAGTTCTGATTAGGTGGACTCCGATTTTTTCTACAATCTCTCCAAAATGCTCTTGCAGTAACAAAGAACACAGCTTAATTTCTGCTTGAGTCATTGTTCTGGGGATTCTTAGCGCTAGAAAATAAAAAGGCATTCTAATGAAAAGTTTTTCTTTCATATTAGGAGTGGAGATGTTGCGTGTAAATTCATGTACAGTCTGGAGGACAATTTGACATTACATATCAAAAGCCTTAAAATTTGCCTCCCTTTGACCCAACGATTATGTCCCATCTAACAATAAGGGGTTAATTTGATAAATTATGATATACCCGTATAATGGAATACCATGCTTTACTGTCCTGTCCCCTTCCCTAATAAACCTGTTTAAGTCTATCTAACGTCTCTGCCGTGGAGAAACTCGCTGTGTGCCCCCCAATTGGAAATGCCTTGGGAAGGGACTTGAGAGACTTAACCCTACCAAGTGGCGCTGTCCTCCAGTGTGTGCATGACCTCCTCATTTGCAGCCCTTGCAAAGAAGCTTCAGACCTAAATACTGTTAGGTACTGAGTTTCCTAGCACAAAGAGGATACCGAGTGTCTCGGTCAAAAGCTCAAATTTCCTCCCAGAAGATCAAAGACCCAGGGTTCGTTCTTGCTCCAGGAAACACACTTCTGGCCGGAGAGGAAGGAAGCGATCCTCAGTCTCGGCCCGCCAGCGACTCGGAGCCAGCTGAGCACTTTTCTGGGAACGGCTTTTCTGCAGACTCTGGGCACCCAACTTCGGAAAGAATCTCCCGGGCCCTCGCAGGCTCCCGCCCCCGCCCCCGGCCCGGGCCAGGGCCCCGTCCGCCCGCACGGCCCACTCACCCCAGGCCGACGCCTCCGCGCCGCCGAGCTCCCCGCGGCGACCCGCGCGCCCCCCGCCTCGCCGGGGCCGTCGCAGCCGTCGCTCGCCGGGGGCCGGGGCCCGCGGAGCACCGCGGCCGGGGCGCGCGCGCCTCTCTACCCCGCGCGTCGCTGGCTTCCGGGGACGCTCTGTCTCCGCTCTCGCTGGCAGCTGGAGGACCGGCGAGGGGCTGCGCGGCGCGGCGGGCGGGCCGCGGCGCGGACGCTCCTTCCTGCGCCTCTCTGGTGCCGGGAGGCGGGCCGGGGTCACCGTCCGCGTCGCCGCCGCTCTGGCCCGCGGCTCACGTGACCGACGCGGTTCCGGAGCGGCCGGCGCAGTGAGGAAGCGGCGGGGCGGAGGCGGCCACCGCAGCCGGGGGGAGCGGCCTGGCCGGGGACGGAGCGCTGCCCGCTCGGACGGCCGCGGCGGCGGAGGAAAATGGCGGAGGCCTCGGCGGCCGGGGCGGGCGCAGGCGCGGCGATGGCGGCGCACCGCTTTTTCTGCCACTTTTGCAAGGGCGAGGTCAGCCCCAAACTGCCGGTAAGAGCCCGTGTCCTCTGCGCTCGGGCGCCGGCGAATTCCTCGCCCGATGGCCGGATGGACCTTAAGGTCCATCGATTCCCCTGACGCCGGCCCCCGAGTTCCTGCTGTCTGCGTTCGCGGACCCCAAGCCCCGCGCGTCGGGCCCGGGCTCCGAGCCCCCGGGGCCCCCTGAGAGGCTGCCGCCCGCCCTTTACTGCCTCTCCCCGCGATCCCTGGCCCCCGCCGTGGTTTTGTCTCGCTCAGCAAGTTCTCCTCCGACCGCTCTTGCCTCACCTTGTCTCTTCCGCCCGGTGACCTCGCCTTCCCCGCCTCGCGGCTCTTGCCGCTGCTGTGCCTCCCCTTCCCCTATTTCCTTTTCCACTTTCCATCAGACCCTGCCCCTGCCCCCCGAGGGACGCAGAACAGCGGACTGCCGGGGTGGCCCCTGCTCGCCAGTCTCCAGGGAAGGAAGGAAGGAGGCGAGGCGAGGCAGGCTTGGGAGGTGATTGTGGGGGCAGAGGGGCTCGCCGGGCGCCGGCTCCGGGGCGCTTGTGAAAGTGAAGGCGGCGTGTACCGATGACTTGCACTGCCTGCGGCCCCTGTCGCTGCTGAAGGAACCGGCTTTAGGAAGAAGGCAGGACCGACTCTCAACTTGGTTTATTTGGGTTGGCATGCTGCCAGTGTCTTTAGCACCAGCCCCCGGTGCGCCCCCTCCCCATTTCGCTCACCTAATAAAAAGATCCAGGACAGAAAATTGGTTGTCGCTGGTGTCTTGTCAGCCTGCTAGCCCCAGAGGCAGCCGAGAGCTCTACTGCAGCGCCAGCTCCCCAAAGCCAGGCTTGGCTTCTAACTGCCGCAGGGAGACCGGCCAGGGTGAACGCCAGTTCTGCCTTAGGCCACCTCCTTGGAGAATTAGTTGTGGGTGTTCTTTTTCTTTCGAGTATCCGGGTTCAGCTGTAGACAGGGCGGCTGCATTAACAACTTATATAATTTATAGGGTCTCAGATGCAATCAGTGAGAAAACCTACTAAAGAATGCCTGTGTGTCTTAGTTCTTAGAAACACAACTAGAACTCAGTAAGTACATGCCTAAAAGGGTATGTTAGCCTTTTCACCTGCAAGTTGTGCTTTGCAGCCTATTGGACGTTTTCGGGCTTCCCTGTTTTTTAGTTTTGCTTTCTGATTTGGCTGTGTGTGTTTGTGCTTCTTGCCATACTCCTGTTCTGGGAAGAGCAGATGTCTTCTTTTTTATTACTGGACATCAGAGCCTCCAGAACTCTCTTACTGCAGTGAGGGAGTCTGGAATTCAGCCAATGTGTGTCACCATGTTGAATGTGAACTCTTAACTCTTCAGATCTTTAAGCTGCTATTCGCTATTTGCCTTTAAGAGTGAGAAGAGTCTAACTTTCTACAATTTCTGTCATCTTCTCCGTCACTTATTTCAAAGTGCTTTTGGAAAGGGATACATTTGAAAGACTTTCAAGATGTTTTTTCTAAGCCTTAGTTTGATAACTGGAGAAGTTATTGATCTTTAGTCTGATTTATCTTTCTCACCTGGTTTATAAATTGGGGCCTAACACAATTAAAATATAACTGAATGCTAACTGTGTTCATACAGGGCTCTCTGCTGAATGCCCTGGAGGTGATGATGTAGTTCTTGCCCTTTAGCACCTAATGATTTTGTTTGAAAGACAAGATGAACATGAAAAAATGTAAGGTTGATGAGACAGATAAAATAAGCTCCAGTAATTCAGATCTGGGGATATGGTAGCATTGGTGAGGTCAGGGGACGTGTGAGGTAAAGGATTTAAATTGAGTTCTGAAGGATAAATAGAATTCAGATTGAGCAGAGTATCATAGACCGAGGCAGAAAAGGAAGAGTGAGTTGAGGAAGAAGGGAGACACATTTAGTAAGTCACTCTCGTTATGCATTGCTAAGAAAAGGTGCAGTGAGGTCAGGTGCACCTTTTTTTGATTCAGATGACCCTGGGACCTTCATCTTATCTCATGGCCATTTGTATATCTTCAACCCCAGACTGTCATCTTGAAAATGTTGATAGTAAGAATGACCTGTTCAGTTAGTGGCTGGTTCAGTACAGATCTGTCCTACTGAAGAACCAAATCAAGCAACGGTCAGTAGTAGTATTTTCATATAGAGCAACATTGAGAAGTTTTTTTAAAAAATATTTTTTTTATAAGTTTGAGATTCCTTCACTGTAAGTACCCAGCATATATTAGACATACATTGTTTCTCGAACTGGATGGATATTATGGGAAACTTGTATCTCTTTATGAAGGTGAGCAGACCCATTTATCTTCAATAGGTTTTCCTTTATCTTGATTTAATTTGCATCTCAAGAGGAGGCTTTTGCAAGTGGACCCCACGAACTGTCACCCATGTGTGCGTCCTCTCTGGACACCTGAGGCCGAGTATTGTGTGACATTAGCTTATTTTAATGTTCATGTTTATTTTAAGTGACGTGTGACATATATACAGTAGACAAATTTTTTTTTTAAAGATTTATTTACTTAGGCATACAAGCTGGGGTACAGGCCAGAGGCGTGGGGCGGCGAGAGGATTCACCAGAGACAGAGTGGGGAGCAGAACAGGCAGATCTATGGAAACACACTGCTGAGGGGAGCAGCGGGCGAGGCGGGAGAGGTCTCCGTGCCAGATGGGCTGCCGCCAGCTCCACAGTGCAGCGCTTAACCGCTGCACCACCAGGGAGACCCTACAGTAGACAAATTCTAAGTGTACAGCTCAATTCCTTTTTTATGTATATACCATGCCCTCAAATCCCCGGTCAGATGTTTTACACTAGCTTTGAATGAGCTACCGCTAGGTATTTTTCCTCACCAGTCAGTGGGAAGGAGTGCTTCAGAACCAGCTCATCTCTTGCCATTTTATTCACCACGTAGCAGTCATGATTGTATTCAGTGGGACTAGATTGCAAGGTTTTATGACTCTTTATTTTTCTCACTCCCCTAAACTCTAGGATACAAGACTCCTTGATGCATTTGGAAATGTGTGTAGGCAATAGCGATAACATACTCCAAGTTTGGCCCTATAATTACCCTTTGGTTATTTTAAATTTTTATTTATTTTTTGTCAGTCCCACTACTCTGAAATATACTTGGGCCCAGCTAGCTTTATATTGCTGCCTATACTGAAATAAATAATTTTGGTTGTAACTTCTGAGAGATTGGAGTATGCGTAATGTCCTCACTGCTAATACTGATCTATTGATCTTAGCTTTTGTTTCTTTGGTTTGGGTCCTCCCAGTCATTTAGAAAGAAGATATTAAGAAATGAAGGAAAGTCATGAAGGTAATATTACATGAAAATCTATTCAGTGATACTGTTAGAGGCTTCAAAAAAGAGTCATTCTGAAGGCGAATATTGGTAGGATTTTCGCTTATTAAGTGTTTTCCTATTTAGAGTGAAAATTTGAGTAAAACTTAGCATTTGGATTTTAAAATAAGAGATTTTGATTATATGGTTTGAAACAAATCCCTAGGGTTGGGGCCTCCCCGGTGGCGCACCTGTTAAGCGCTGCGCTATGGAGCTGTCGGCAGCGGCGACATGAGTTCGACGCCCGGCCGGGGAGAATCCCACATGGCGCGGCAGACCTCTCCTGCCTCGCCTGCTGCTCCCCTCAGCAGTGTATTTCTGATCTGCCTGTTCTGCTCCCCGCTCCGTCTCTGGTGAGCCCTCTGGCCGCCCCACGCCTCTGGCCTGTACCCCAGCTTGTATGTATAAAAAAAAAAAATCTTTAAAAAAAAAACAAAACAAATCCCTAGGGTTTCATGTTTAGGTATGATCGGATAAAATGACATTATATAATTTTTGGTCGTCACATCCTAAAAGAAATAATTACCTTAAAATTATTTCCAAACACAGCAGAAGCTTCTGCCTGACCTATATTATTAAGAGACAGTGTGCCACACAGGGACTGGCTAGGACTGCATAGGGCTGTGTCATGGAATACAAAGGTTTTGCTCTATCTCCACACTGCCCTCCCCTCCTTTTAAGTAAAGGTCAGGGGATATTACCTTTGAGATTAAATCTGGTAGAGTCGTGAAACAGGTAAGGTAAATCACATTAGGAGTGACCTCTGTCGGTATAGATGAGACTAGGATGGTCTTCAGTGTTGTGGAGATTGGGGCATCCAAATCCAGACAAGACGCCAGTCTAAATCGGGATGGCTGGTGAATCGCTCATCTCTGAGGCTCTGCCTGAAGGACTTTCTCTCTTTCTCACATCTCCTTAGTTATATCACCTTCTTTGATCTAATAAAATGCCATTCTAATCAATAAGTAATGTTACCTAAAGCTAGATTCTTTTTGAGGTGCTATAGAAATCATTATCAGTGTGCTTTACTTGTGGTGACTCCAACACAGGAAAACTCCCTACCATGTCATAATAAGAGGAACTAAAAAGTAGATTTCTTGAGGACTTTGTGACTCTTAAAACTTTAAGTTCACCGATCTTGCTTTTTAAGTTGCATGTTTCTCAGAAAGTTCCCAGGGCAGTCTAAGTAATGTTCATCGTGCTTTTGAAGGAATTTAGTGACTTGAACTAGGTTTGAAGGTTTTTCATAATCAAATGTCTTAAATTCTGCTGTTGATGACTTACTAGTTAAAAAAAAATCTGCCTGACTATCTTGTAGCTAGTCTGGTGTTACGTAACAGTTGCATATTTAATATTTCTTGATGTAAATGAATAAATCATCTGATGATTTGAAAACTCAATAGTTGTGAGATCTTTATCTAAAAGGCTTCAGGGTAGAAAATGCAGGTGCAACCACGTGAGGTTTGAACATATATTGTCAGTAACTATAATCTCTGCAAGGACCTAGAGATAAGAAGCATGTGTACATATGGGTAGGAAGCTGGTTTAATCTTGAAATTCTGATGTGAGTAGATGCATATTTGGGGAATTCTGTGGGAGTTTTTCAGTATGAGGAAGAACAAAGATCATAGAATTAAACCACTACAGAGAAATTCCCTGTATTTTTGGTGAAGTATTGATTGGATGCTAGCACTTTGTGTTTCTTTCAGTGACCTTTACTGCTGTTCAGAGAGCAGATTGAAGTCTTTCAGGCAGCCATCTTGCTAAAGGAGGAAAGAAGGTGTGGGCTGGTTCTTAATCTCTGTAATCAAACTAGAAGGGGTCTAAGAATGTGAAGCCTATGGGTCCCGGCTGCTTTGTCATCTCTCCACAGCCTAGCAGGGAGCGATACAGGAGAGGATGTAGAGCAGTGATGCTCCTCGGGACGGGTCGCTCTCCAGGAGGACGCTTGATGATGTCCAGCTGGCATTTTTGGCTGTCACAGCTGTGGGGAGGGAGAGGGTCGTGTTTGGCATTTAGTGGATAGAGGTTCCGGGGGCTGCTAAACATGTAACGGTGCACATGTAACATGTAATAGGGCCAAAATGTTAGGCGTACTGAGGTTGAGGAACCCTGGGGGAAAGGGATCAAAAGGCCCGTGTATCAGTGAGCTGAAAGTTTGGTTTTGATATAAATTTAATTTCTAATTTTGGGGTCCAGATGGGAATTTTAGTAAGATGAGTGAGACCATCATATGATTTTCGTTTCGCCGAAGCCCAGATAGGAGCGACTGGGTCATACAGCAGCTAGTGGCCGCGCTTCTGTGATAGCTGTCTCTGTTGGGGTCACTTTCCCTCCGGGTAAGACCAGGGGAACTGGATCACCCCACTCAAGTTACACACTGTAGGTTGGAAGTTACAACTTCTATGTGAAAAGTAACCAAATTTTTTGTCATTTGCAACTGACAAAAGGTAGTAATAGCATGTATAATGTAGAAGAGAGCTGGCAGTTCTGGTTTAAAAACAAAACTAGACTGCAAGACTAACTTTTAGTTTTTCTATACCTCATCATAGCATTAGTCACGTTTTACTTTCTGTCTTTCTATAGCTCTTAGAAGTTTCATGAGCATAGGAGGCTTTGCTTAAGCTTTTAATTTCTTTAAACTCTGGTGGAGAAAGTAA
This sequence comes from Scalopus aquaticus, assembly GCA_004024925.1. NCBI lineage: Eukaryota > Metazoa > Chordata > Mammalia > Eulipotyphla > Talpidae > Scalopus > Scalopus aquaticus. The sequence continues at coordinate 102,502 of PVIJ01004850.1, forward strand.
ATTGGAGTTATCATTACTTGCTCTAATACTAATTCTTTACGAGACTGGGTTTGAGTCATCTGACCCCTCAGTGTCCCTCATATATCCCACCGTAAAGAGATAGTGAGCTGCATCTATTGGAAGCTTGACTGAGCTTTCAGAGACTCGGAGCTGTGCAGTCTTTGACTGAGGGGCAGTGTAGGAATGAACAGTCCTTATTTTAGGGAAATAGGATCTGTAACATATAGAAGCTTCTTAGGTGTCCTTACTGTTTCACATATAGATGTGTAGACTGGATTTTAGGTTCGGTTGTTAGCAGCTGAGACGTCTCCAGATGCCCGCGTAAATAGAGTGCGTTGGCTCTGGCGGTCTTACACCAGGCACAGTGGGCAGTCAGTGGGCTGTCCAGTCTCTTTTCCCAAGTTAGTTTTGTTTTCTGTAAAGATGTGCTAAGGTAGCTGGCCTTTCTTCTTGATTTCAACAAGTTTCATAGGAAACTTCTTAGAGAAGCTATCCTGTATTCTCCTTGCTGTTCACTCTGATGTGCAAATTTGAATAAACCTTAAACAGAGAGAACATTTTTCTAATAAAGGCTTCATTAGGTTTACTTTTCTTCCTCACTCAGAATTTGCATTCTGGAAAGTAAGGAAAAAACCCCATGGTTACATGCCCGTTTCTGCCTTTTCTGGGCTTAACCTGTAGGTATTTCCTAATGATGCTGGCCTGCTGGGCGGTGGGTCACAAACCCGTCAGACCTAAGCCCTCTTTTTATAATATTTTGAAGTATTCCCTTTCATGAAATGGCTTTGGTAGGTAATACAACTTTCCTACACACACAGCTTTTTAAAAAAATAAAAATTATTCTCTGTAAAATAAAGGGGAAGTAAAAATAAAATAATTCATGCCAAATTATATACATTCAATCTCAGAAGAATTGGTTGCCCATAGTAGGAAGATACTAGTAGATATTGGGACCAAACATAGACATAACACCTACCCAGTGTACTATTAGAAATGAATTTGCAATCTCAATACCGTGAGAGGCAAAGCACCAGAATGGTGAACAATACTTGGTAAAGGTTAAAATAAAGTACAGTTATCTCTGCCTTTATCCGGTAATTGATTTTCTGGACATTAAAATTACTCAGAAAGTCTTGGTGTTTATATGTAGAATGGTGTTATGTCCCCAGCTTGATAAATACAGTATCGATATTAAAAAAAAAAAAAACCTACTTAGCTATCCACGTGAAGTTTGCAAAGAGACATTTCTTTGTGTTGGACTGCCTTCTTTTTTAAATTCTATTTTTTGAATTTTCAATGAAATGCCATTATTTTACATCCTTGTTAATTTTTTGACAGTATAGGATTTCTCCCCTTCACCGTAGCTCTCCTGCCACCAAAGCACCCCTAGTCTTCCACCATAGCCCTTTGTGCCCTCCTCCCCCTTTTCTCACCCCTCCCCTCCCATATGCCTCAGATCTGTGATCAGCTTTCCAGGGTTTGTTTTAAAGTTGTTCTTTGTCTGACCCTTTGTTTGGTTTCTCTATATTCCACCTCTGAGTGAAACCATTTCGTATTTATCTTTCTCCTGATTTATTTCACTGAGCATAATCCCTTCCAGCTCCATCCATATTGCCACAAATGGTGTGAGTTTATCTTTTTTGATCGCTGAGTGGTGTTCCATTGTGTACATGTACCACATCTTCTTGTTCCCCTCATCTGTTTTTGGGCTTTTGGGTTGTTTCCATCCATCCTGACTATTGTAAATAGTGCTGCAGTAAACATTGGCGTGCAGGTTTCCTTTTGAACTAGTGTTTTTGTGTCCTCTGGATAGATCCCTAGGAGTGGAATTGCTGGGTCGTATGGCAGATCCATTTTTAGTCTTTTGAGGAACTTCCACGAGTCTTTCCATAGGGGCTGGACCGGTCTGCATTCCCACCACGGTGTAAAGGATTCCTTTTTCTCCACTCTTTCTTCTGCTTTCCTGGCTCTGGCCATTAAATGTCTGTAACATTTCTTAATTATTGTGACAACCAAAAAACACTTCCATGGATGTCCCTTGAACACTCTCAACGAGGGTTGTCCTCATCGAGAGCGCCTGTGTTCTCTCTTACTTCCTCTTGCTTGCTGCTCAGTACTTCAGTGCAGTTCTTTTCACGAGTGCAAGATTCAGTTTTTGTCCTTTATGCTTGATTTAATCGTCCTTTAGGCAGTTCCATCTATATGCCTTTAAATTTCTCACTTGCCACTCTTTATTATTGCTACTTCCTTTTTCGCTAGTGTTTAGAACAGTGCCTGGTACATGGTATTGATTCAGTATTTGTTGCGCGAAGGAATTGTAATCGAAGGCTTTTTTTTCTTGCCAGTTTCTCTTTTTATACATGTTGAATATCACGGTAGTACTGTTGTTCTTAAAGCACAAACCTGCAGATTAATGAGTAAACGGCTGGCTCAAAGCAATGGACTGCTGAACCACTTGTCTTTAGTAAGTGCCAGGTGGAGTTGGGCCTCTTATTTTTGAGTATGGCTTTGTTTCTGTCTATATCAGTTTGTAAAGCGAGAGGCTTCCTATAGTTAACTGCCCCCCAGATGAACATATGACTGGCTTAAAAAATTAAACAAAAATTTTTTTTAAGATTTATTTATTTATGCATACAAGAGCTGGGGTGTAGGCCAGAGGTATGGTGGGGAGTGAGAGGATTCACCAGAGACAGAGTGGGGAGCAGAACAGGCAGATCGACTGAAATACACTGCTGAGGGGAGCAGCAGGGAGACAGGAGAGGTCTGCTGCACCATATGTCAGCTCCCTGGCTGGGGGCTGAGTATCGAACTCATGCTGCAGTGGCTGGCGATAGCTTGATAGCTGAGACTCGAACCCTGTGCCACCAGTGAGGCCCCCGGTGGCCTTTAAAGCAAAGTTGTCTTAGTAATCATTTGTGGCTGATATTGTTAAATGGAAATTAGCTGCTTATAGATTTTCTATGAATTAGGTGATAGCGTGAGGCACTTTATTCTCAAACTTATTAAGCTGTTGGTGCTCTGATTTTAATATATAGTGCCAGTTATTACTTTCTGGTCTTGCGTTACAGTCTCTGGTAATTGTTTAGAGATCTTCGTGTTAACTAGCTAAGACAGGTTGAAATGGAAGTTCTGTACATTATGGTGGTTTGGGTTGAAAAAAACTCCAGCTGGCTTCCGCGTCCGGGGCGCAGCTGCGATTCAGGTCAAAGCGGTGGTGAGGGTCGCCCGTGTTTGTCCGGTTAGTTCGGCCCAGGCCACAGCTGGGGCAGCCGTGGATGTCGAGAGGCACCCACAGTGAGGACGTCTCAGCTTGCATGTGGGGGCACCTGCTTGTGGCCCTCCCCGGGCGGGAGTGAGCGTGCCGGTGTCTTCCTAAGTCACAGCGCCCGGCCCGCCCCGTCCCTCATCCCGGCTCTGCGTCAGGGGCAGGCGATGGTGACCTACTCTGCCTCTCACGCTCTGGGGGCCTTCTGCTCGCGGGCTGCAAAGGGGGAGAGAGAGAACCTAGGCGACTCCCTGTGCGCGGGGACCCGGTGCTGGTTCGGTGCTGGTTCGGTGCGGGTTCGGGTCATCTCTCTGCACACGGCCGGGGCTGCCTGGGGCCTTTCTGCTGGCTTTGTTGCAGGTGATGACCAGGAGGGCGGGGACGGCCTAAGTAAGCAGCTCGAGTAGTCATGGAAAAAAAGACAAAAATTACTGTTACTTTAATTAATGTAATATGAAGTGATAATGATTCGCTTACTTTTTGGCTAATAACATGTAAAGTTGATTCAGTAAATTAGCTTTCACAGGTGATTTTAGATTTACACTTGATCTTAGCCAAAAGGCAGAGAAGCGATAGGTGATTTTAGATTTAAAAGTGGCTGAAAGTAATATTAACAAGTGAGACTTTCTGTAAAATTTTCAACCATACCCTAACTACTAAAATTACTGGTTTATTATTCTGTGTCAAGTGTATATGCCTTAAAGGAAACTTGCTTTAATATCATACTAATGTTAAATTTTAACATAAATCATTTTAAATACACAAATTCACACTTCTCAAGGTCTTTCAATAAATTTAGCAGTACAACATAGGTCTTTCTCATCTTGTAATTCTAGTGCTTAAAGGGGTCCAGAAGTCTACCGATTTCTATTTCCGAGTTTTTTCTTTCTTTTTTTTTTTAAAGATTTATTTATTTGTGCATACAAGCTGGGGTGCAGGCCAGAGGTGTGGGGCGGTGAGAGGGGTCACCAGAGACAGTGGGGAGCAGAACAGGCAGATGGAGCGATACACAGTGCTGAGGGGAGCGATGGCCTGGGCAGGAGAGGTCTGCTGCGCCCTGTGGCAGTCTCCGGGGCCCAGCATCTGCGCTGCAGCCTCCGACAGCTCCACAGTGCTGTGCTTAACCCGCTGCGCCACCAGCGAGGCCCCGAGTATTTTCTTTAAGGAGACACACACGTATTCTGTGTTTGTAAAGTACACAGCACTTTGACTTGTTTTGATAATAACATTAGAATACTAGGTACTAGATTGATTATGCAGTAATAACAGTAGTTCACTTGCGCTCATTCAATAACTGTTGGTGCCTGTTCTGTTCAAGAGCTGTTTAAGTCTTTGGGCTAGTACTTCTTGGGAGAAGTAAAGAAATTGAAAGTTTTGGGGAAAATGGGTAGTGGAATTAGGATTTAAATATTTTTCCTACTTTTGATTTTCTGTTTGAACTTTAAAATAGTGTAATTATCTTAAGATTAGTGTAAATGCCTTTTTGCCCACTTTAGATCTGAGATATATTTAAAAATGGTAGGAAAGGTCTTTCAGAATAAGCAAACTGGGCCTCCCTGGTGGCGCAGCGTTTAAGCACTGCGCTGTGCTGCGCTGTGGTGCTGTGGGCAGCGGCGATGCGAGTTCGACACCTGGCTGGGGAGATTCCCACATGGTGTGGCAGACCTCTCCTGCCTCGTCCGCTGCTAACCCCAGCAGTGTATTTCCATCGATCTGCCTGTTCTGCTCCCCACTCTGTCTCTGGTGAACCCTCTCGCCACCCCTGCCGCTGGCCGGTACCCCAGCTTGTATGCATAAATAAATAAATCTTTAAAAATAAAAAAAGAATACGCAAACTAACTGCCAGTTATAGAGCTAATTAGTAGGCTTTATAAATGTTACTAGCTCTTTCTGTAGTTGATTTTATTTATTTTAATTATTACATATACTGGTGTTATCAAACTATAGGGAAAAAAGCTTAGTCTTTAAACAAATTATTGAACCTTCTGTAAAAGGAGGCATTTGTGTTTATTTCCATCTATAGTGATTTGAGCTCCTGGATATTTTTGGATCTTGAATTTTGTTCTGTTTGACATACAGTGAAATTAATCTTACTCTTTTGACATACAGTGAGAGACCATTTGACATGCAGTGAAATTAATCTTACTGGTATTTAAATTTTACCTTTGAAATGAAGAATCTACTTAGTAAGTTACAAGCTATATTGTCTCGTTTTGAAATAATGAACAATCTTAAAAATGTTAGGATTAAGGACATCATAATGCAAAGCAGTGCCAAGAATTTTCTTTGTTAATCAGACAAAACTATTCATTCTTAATGCTGATAATGTTTACTGAATAACTGAAAACCTTTTTTCTTTTTTTTTTTTTTTGAGGTCTTGGCATTTAGTGACAGATAAATTTGACTTGGGATAATTTCTTTTTCAGAGTGACTTTATAGCCATTCCTTGCTTCTTAAAGTTCTATTCAGTCAAATCATTATTTTCTTATTTTGTAATGGTCAGTGGCTGATTTTATCAGCCAGCGTATATGTCATCTTGACTTGAAGGTCCCTGCTGTGAGGTGAATCAAGTCATATTTGTAAAGATCTGTTTTCTCATTGGTGGAGAGTCACTACTAGGATCTCAAATATTCTTTGTGTTTTGATGAAGTGGTGTCGTCAGAGGCCTGGATGCTCGGTGAGCTCAAGGATAGGAGCACAGTGCTAAATTGTTTTATTTAAAAGTTGTTGATTAACCTAAAGGTCTGAGTTTTGGTGTTACATTGATTTTTTTTTTTTTGGAGTATAGAGATTAAAATATATTTGATGAATGAATGAATGTTGCCAGTTTATGTAAAAAGAGTCTATCAGCCTACACTGATCCTGTCAGTGTAAGAAGGTAAATTTGTCCTCCGACTGTGGCAGAACACATCAGAGCTAAACATGAGTTTTTGGATCTTTGGCCATTTTACATGTATGCTGCTGACTTGTTCCCCTTCTTGCTGCCTTTGGTGTGGGCTTGCAAACAACACTGTAACTATGTCCTTTCTGGCAAATGGTGATCTATTCGGTTAACTATTTTTCTGATGATTCTTGCAGGTTAGTCTGGTTTTTCCTTAGAAAGTTTGGCTTCTTGTCCATCTGATCAAGCTTATATCAAGTAACGCTTTGTCTTGTGACCTGATTTTCTGCTTTGTCACACAATGAGCTAAAGAAAGTTGGTTGATTATACACTGTTTGGAGTTCCTGATAATGTCAAAGTTCATTCGTGGCCTGGAATGAAGGAACAACATGATGAGTGGATGTTACTGTTCTCAGGGAGTGAGACCATAAATCAGGCCAGTTCTACTGGCTTGGGACTGAATCAGCTTTTCAAACAGTATTTAAATTGTATAGGTTTGTTTAAGCCTTAAACTGTGGCCTAATGTTTTCAATTTTTTTGTAAATTGGTTTTCTTTCTGACTAATAGCTAGGGCAGTAATTCCTTAAGATTGCTTAAGTTCAGAGAACTAATTTCAGAATGTTCAAACTATAAACTTTCCATTTTATTTTTTTTAAAGATTTACTTATTTATGCATACAAGAGCTGGGATGTAGGCCAGAGGTGTGTGTGTGTGGAGGGTAAGAGGATTCACCAGAGACAGAGTGGGGAGCAGAACAAGCGGATCCACTGAAGTTGAAGTACACTGCTGAGGGGAGCAGCGGGTAGACAGGAGAGGTCTGCTGTGCCATGTGGGTCAGCTCCCTGGCTGGGGATTGAACTCATGTTGCAGTGGGTGGCGATAGCTTGGTAGTGCTGAGACTTAACCCCTGTGCCACCAGGGAGGCCTCATTTTAACACTTTGTGCTCCGCTCACGTGTTAGTACGTGTTTTTGTCACCAGTATCAGGTGGCCGCTCACGTATTCATACGTGTTCATCTAGTCTCCGGTTTTTCACGCCACGGTGGATTTATTTGGAACTATTAGGAGCTATTTCTTTGATCGTACTCAGTCTAGAATCTTTACACGTTGTTTTGGGGAAAGTGTAAGGTGTTTTATGAGAGATATTATAGTTTTTTTTAATATCCAGTAGTTCAGGAGTTGTGTGTGTTTTATCGAATGCTTATACCATTCATGTGGTGGCACAGAAAATGGCCGGCTCCAAGGGCTGGTAAATTTAAAGGGCACCGGCACACAAAGTGTTAAATGAATAGTTGGTGACATGAATGAGCCAAGACAACCTTCTTGTTTTCCTGAAAGAATTGGGGGAGACAGGTAAAGAGAACAGCATTTGTGTTCCAGTTTTGCAGATGGTGAAACCGGTCTTCACAAAGATCATGATGGTAATGATGGAACTGGGAACAGAACCTCAGAAATTCTATTGTCTTTATTTTGGGGTTCACTTGATACTTTTTGAGAAGAGATAATCATAGGGGATTGTGGGAAAAGTTTCTATTAAAAAAGCAGTGTCTTTCACCAAGAGATGTGAGTTGGCATGAAATTGAGGGTGTGGTGGGTTCTGATCCAGGAGCTGCGATGTATTTCCAGCAGCCTGTGTTCTTAATCCTACTAACTGCCATGTAGTTTATATGAGTTTTGCCATGTAGTATACAAAGAGAATGTGAACAGGAGATTATGACTAACTTAATATTGTGATCTTAGACTTTGACTCTTAGATGAGCCAGAAATAGGCTAATTCTTTTTCAGACAGAATAAAAAAAAAAAAGACTCTTTGACATTGATAGAGAAGATATAGAAATCAAAGCTATGGAAATGGGAAATAAATAGAAAGCCTTTATCTTACATTTCCTATGTGGAATAAAGGTGAATACCAATTTGTATAAAAGTTCAAGGGTGCTGGGGCCTCCCTGGTGGCGCAGCAGTTGGGCGCTGTGCTGTGGAGCTGTCGGCAGCGCGCGATGCGAGTTCGGCGCCCAGCCAGGGAGAATCCCACATGGCGCAGCAGACCTCTCCTGCCTCGCCTGCTGCTCCCCTCAGCAGTGTATTTCTGATCTGCCTGTTCTGCTTCCCGCTCTGTCTCTGGTGAACCCTCTCGCCGCCCCACGCCTCTGGCCTGTACCCCAGCTTGTATAAATAAATCTTAAAAAAAAAAAGTTCAAGGGTGTGTAAATTTCACATACGGCACTTAGTATAAACAGATCCGGGCTTGATTGACCTGCCAAGACATCATATTTGGTGGTTAATGATCCCTTGGAATATAAAAAGGAAAAGAAAATAATGTGTTAATCTCACCCTTTGCCTTTCTTTCCTGAATTCCAAGTGTTTTGTGTTTTCTTTTACTGTGCTAAGTGGGCGGGCATCAGGGCTCTGCTAAACTAGGGTGTTGCTCCTGTTTCAAACTATTAATGTTAAGAGAAATTTCTTTGAGTAGTTTTAGGTGAAACTGGTGTGCAGCGGAAGCAGTCAGGTGCAGGCAGGTGCCTGCTGCCGAGCGCCCTCAGGGAGCTGTGTGCAGCCAACTCAGACGCCTGGCTTCCTGTTTATAGTGACCCAGGGTTAGTGACTTGGGCTTGTTATGCTTCTCTTTTCCAAGGGGGTGATAGCAGTGACTTAAAGAATTTTTTTTTTTAAATATTTATTTATTTATGCATACAAGAGCTGGGGTGTAGGCCAGAAGTATGGGGTGGTGAGAGGATTTACCGGAGACAGAGTGGGGAGCAGAACAGGCAGATCGACTGAAACACACTGCTGAGGGGAGCAGTGGGCGAGACAGGAAAGGTCTGCTGCACCATGTGGAAAGCTCCCTGGCTGGGGATTGAACTCGTGCTGCAGTGGCTCTGGATAGCTTCATAGTGCTGCAACTTAACCTGTTGTACCACCAGGGAGGTCCAGGGAGGTCT
>PVIJ01004851.1:0-29187 GCA_004024925.1 Scalopus aquaticus
TTTGGAGAAGTGCCTTTTGAGCTCTTCTGCCCATTTTTTGATTGGGTTATTGGCTTTGTTTTTGTTGAGTTGTGTGAGTTCCTTGTAAATTTTTGTTATCAGTCCTTTATCAGATGTATTGTGTGCAAAGATCTTTTCCCAGTTGGTAGGGTGTCTGTTAGTTTTGGTTAATGTCTCTTTTGCTGTACAGAAGCTTTTCTTTTCGGATTTCCTTGGGCAACTCACAAAGTAAGGAAAAGAAGGCAAAAGGTTCATCCTGACTTAAGGCACAAGAAATGTACATTTCCATTTCTGTCACCATATTGACAACTAAGTTTTAAATATTAATTATCTGTGTTGGAGAGGATGTGAATATGTAGACACCCTTTTACATTGTTGGTAGGAGTACAATTTATCATAATATTTCCAGAGTGAAATTTGGCAACATTGTCAAATAAATACTAAAGGTATTTATTTATACTCTTTGTCCTAGTAATCTATATTACACTGAGAAAATAAGAAGCTATTCATACAGATTTATATACAAATATATTTAATTGAGAACTTTAGCAATTGTATAACTCTGGAAATATTTTAGATAACTTCTTTAAAAAATAGACTGAATAAAGTATCACTTCAGGTTCAAGTTATCTTCTGTCGTATAACAAACTACCCCCAAATTTACTGGCTTAAAATAAAATGTATCATTATATTTCATAATTCTGTATTTCAGGAACACAGTGAGGATGAGCTATCTCTGCCCCACAATGTCTGAGGCCTCAGGTGGTTTAACTTGAAAGCTTGATCTGAAAGGTAGAGTGGGCTTGGGTATTTTCCTTTCTTTCTAAATGGCTTCTACCTGTGCCTAGTTTGGGCTTCTTCACAGCATGGTAGACTCAGTACTGTAGTTGGACATTTGACAAAGCAACTTGGGAGTTCAAAATGAGTTTTAGGTATGGGAAAAAATGCTGATAGTATTCCATCATGTATATATATTACATTTTTTTTAATCCACTCATTTGTTTTTGGGCAGGTAGGTTGTTACCATACTTTGGCTATTGTAAATAGTGCAATAATGTACATAAGAGTGAATATTTTTTTTTTAATTAGAATTTTTGGATTCTTTGTGTGGGTACCTTAGAGTGGTACTGGATTATATGGTACTGGATTATCTTTTGAGAAATCCCCACACTGTTTTTCACAGGGGATGGACCAGTGTACGTTCCCACCAGCAGTTTATGAGCATTCCTTTTTCTCCATAACCTTGCCAAAACTTGTTTCTGATTTTTTGATATGGGCCATTTTCACAGGTGTGAGGTGCAGACGCTAACTTTTGATGGAAGGAATGTCAAAGAATTTGTGGCAGCTTTTAAGCTGTCACATGTAATGATTTAATTAGTAGCCATTAAAAAGTATGCACTGCTAATCACTGAAAAATAAAGAAGGTGCTTAATCTGAATAACGCTATTTTGGTTGTGATTGTAAGAAAAAAATCTGATTTTCAAGGAAATTTCAAAATTAAAAAATAACTTCACATAATGGTGGAATTTTTGAATCAAAATAAAAATCATATATGGCAACTCTTTTCAAGATTGGCAAATATTTGCACGCAAAGCTTTCAAAAGTAATTGAAAAAGTAGACTGTAAGGGCCTCCCTGGTGGCTCAATGGGTTAAGTCTCAGCATTATGAAGCTATCTGTAGCCACTGCAGCATGAGGGCGATACAGGGCTGGGGAGCTTCCCACATGACAGCAGCAGACCTCTCTTGCCTCCCTCACTGCTCCCCTCAGCAGTGTATCTCAGTAGATCTGCCTGTTCTGCTCCTCATTCTGTCTCTGGTGAGTCCTCTCACCACTTCACACCTCTGGCCTGCACCGCAATTCTTGTATGCATGAATAAATAAATCTTAAAAAAAAAGTAGACTGTAAAAGTATAAATACATTAGAATTAACATTTTTGGGAAAGTACAAATGAGAAAAATTGGTAGACAACTTAGTTCTGAAAATCCTCTGGGAAACTTGGATAACTTTATTAGCTTTGCTTAGAGTTGTATGTTTTACATTATTAGGTGAGGAAGTCATCAACCATTGTACTGAATATTCAAGGCAGCAAAGTTCAAAATTGAAGATTTAAAGTCTCTTATGTTTTATTTTTATAGTCAAATGATTCATTTTAAGATTATTCTAAAATATAAGGAGAAAAAGACGATATAAAGTTGTAGGCATCCAAAATTGTGACATACCAATTTTATTAAATCACCCTCATCCTTCAGCAATCATGGTTTTTGCCAACTTCACTATTATAGCTGTAAACCAAAACTGTAATCTTTTAAAGGTCATGTGGTGCTGTTTAGTATCCTTAAGTTTCAGAGCAGCACAATTATTAACTTTTTTTTTTTTTTTTTTGCATATGGAATGAGAAAGAAATAATGTGACTTACCCACATCATTTTCTCTAGTCTTATCTCTGCTTTGGGGTGAAAGTGTGGCTTTGGAAAAACATTAAATCATCTTATGGTTCTATTGTAGCTACTTCTATTATATGCTACTTCCTTAATACCATGGCAAGAAAAACAAATCCACAAAAACTCACTTTTTGTCATGATAATGTATGAAGAGAAAACATTGCTTTGAAAGCATTTTTTCCTTACCTGAAAACATCAAGGTAAGGGGAATGAAAATATCAGTTCTCAAATTTTAACTCAAAGGGCATTTAAGACATAGAATCGGAGTATCATGAAGCTTATAACTGTTTCGGTAGATCACATTATCCAATAGGCAGTGTAAATCATGCTTGTTTTTTCTTTGAATCTTAGTTGATGTTTTCTAATAGTGGGAGAAGTTTGCAGAGTATGGATAAAAGGAATTTTACTAGAAGTTTAATTTCCAGGGTCATCAGAGATACAATCCAATCAAAATTTTAAAAGTCCCAACAATATTGAATGGTTTACTCGCGGACTCAAAACTGTTTATGAGCCTAAGACTCACAGTTGTTGTATCTGATATCTCATATGCTTCAGTCTGACTGTATTTTTCATGTTTGAGGATGGCATCAAAAGGAGATGGCATCAAAATCAAAAGGAGAAGGCAATAACTACAAAAAAATTAACTAAATAAGAGCTCACTCGACTTACCCACATCATTTTCTCTAGTCTTATCTCTGCTTTGGGGTGAAAGTGTAGCTTTGGAAAAGCATTAAATCATCTTGTGGTTCCATTGTAGTGCTATAAATAAGGCACATCCTAGCACTTATTAGAATTTCTATATCGCCTCTGCTCCACTCCCCTGTGCATTATTAGTTTTAATTATGAGAACTAAATTCAGGACTATTTGAGATTATTTTGTGAATATTATAGTATAGAGGTTGAAATTTATCCTTCAGCATGTGGATATCCAGTTGTCCCAGCAACATTGATTGAAAAGACCCGGTCTTTCCTTTACTGAATGGTACCGGCACCTTTATGTAAAATAAATTGCTATAAATGTATGGGTTTATTTTAGACACTCATTTCTAGTCCATTGATCTTTATGTTATGATCTTTATGCCAGAACCATGTACTCCTGATTTCTATAGCTTTGTACTAAGTTTGAAAATTGAGAGCAAGTCCTTTACATTTCTTTTTCTTTTTTAAGATTGTGTTGGCTATTCTGGGTCCATTGAATTTTCATGAGAATTTCAAGGTCAGTTTGTCAGTCTCTGCAAAAAAGTCATGTGGGATTTTGATAGGAATTGCACTGAATCTAGGGATTTGGGAAGTATTGCCATTTTAACAATGTTAAATTTTCTTTCTGTGGGTTATGTAGCCTGCTCCACCACTGCCGTGTATCAATGTGGTGTTGCCCAAAGCAACATCTGTCTATCAACATAGGATATCTTTTCACTTATTTAGGCCTTCAATAATTTAAGAGTGCTTTGTAGTTTTCAGTGTATAAGCCTGGCGCTTCTTTGGTTAAATTTATTACTAAGTATTTTATTCTTTTTGCTACTATTTAAATGAAATTATTTTCTTGTTATTTTAGGTTTATTCATTGCTAATGTGTAGAAATACAATTGATTAGTATATATTGATCTTGCAAACTTTTTGAAATTATTAATTCTAAGTGTTTTCTTTTTATGTGGATTCTTAGGGTTTTCTCAATATTGGACTATGTCCTCTGTGAATAGAGATAGTTTTCCTACTTCTTTATTTCTTTTTTTTAAAGATTTATTTGTTTATGCATACAATGCTGGGGTACAGGCCAGAGGCGTGGGGCAGCAAGGGGGTTCACCAGAGACAGAGTGAGGAACAGAACAGGCAGATAGATGGAAATACACTGCTGAATGGAGCAGCGGGTGAGGCAGGAGAGGTCTGCTGCTACATGTGGGAATCTCCCTGGCTGGGCGTCGAACTCGTGTTGCTGCTGTCGACAGCTCCACAGCGCAGTGCTTAACCGCTGCACCACCAGGGAGGCCCAGTTTTCCTACTTCTTTCATATCTTGATGCCTTTTATTTTAGCTTTCCAAATGCCTAACTGTGTTGGCTAGACCCTTCAGGACAATACTGAAGAGAGTGATTGGAGTGGATATAATAATCCTGTATTGAAACTAATAAAAGATAGAGAAGTATTTATTTGCTCATTTATCAAAAAAAAAAAAACAAAAAACCTTTCATCATTAACTGTAAGACAATCTACTGTGTGATAAAGATAATAATAGTTAACTGTTTCATATCCTTAGTTTTTGGTTTTCTAAGACATTTTCTTTTTATTTCCTACCAGTGTTTTTCAAAGTTAACTCATGGTCCTTATTTAGTCAACTACTCTCATATCTGCATCCTCAATTGAGTGATCATAGCCCAAATATCACTGAATCATGCATAAAACATTTTTTGAATAGCCTCTGTATGTCAGGTTCTATAGATGCTGAAGATTTGGGGGGTAATACAACAAACACACTTGCTGCTCTCATAGTAACAACTGTTTGTCATGTGGAAACTTGTACCTGGGAATCACAGATCATATGTGTGTAGGTAGTTATCCAATTGTGTGTGTACGTGTAACCATAGTGTGTGTATATATATAAACATACATACATATATTTATTACACACACATATATACATATATATATATTATGGTAATATATTCTAGGAAATATATTTCTGTGTAGCAGCAAGAAAACACTAGGGAGCAGGTTCTCTGTGGAGCTGCGCAGATGGGTCCAAAGGAAAGGAGTCCTCGGTGGCTTTGGCAGGCTTTTATTACATCTTTCTCATGAGGCAGCCAGGTACAGGGCAAGCAAGCGGGGCTGGAGGGCCAGGAGGCTACTAGGCCTCCTAGTCGCCAGCAAATCTTCACTTTCTCTGGGCTCTCTGGTGGCATCTTGTGTCCCCTCTGCTCCATGCTCTGTTCTCTGCTGCTCCCGCTGCTGCTGCTGCTTCTAATTCTGCTGCTTATAAGCCCAGTCTCCAGCTCAGGTGTGCCCACTCACGCATGCGTGTAGGCCTGCAGAGGGCCATCATTGAGGGGAGGGTGGAAAAACCTAGTAACTCTCTTATTTACCCTACACTATGGTACGTATTTCTCCTGTCCCCCAAATTATGATGCCAATTATTTTCTCTGACTATAAAGCTAATGTGTGCAGACTCTTCACACTACCTTTTGTTTTCTAATATAGTAGTTCTAAAACTTTTAGATGTATCAGTCATCTTGAGGGGATTGGTAAAGCAGATTATTAAGCCTTTCCATCAGGGTTTCTGCTTCAGTAGATCGAAGGTGGTTTGAAAAATTGCATTTCCAGCAACTCAGGTGATGCTGACTGTTTTGCAACCATCCCAGGCTGGGTAGTTTCACTACCAGCCTAGCAATGTGAAGGAGAATTTTGGATCCCTTGGTATCATTTTCACAGATTTTAATGGTAAGCTCGGGAAACAAGCCAGTAGGGAGGCAGCACCTTGAGCCCCCTGTGAATCTCTCTATGCTCTTTTTTCTAGTGTTCTCTTCCTCACATAGTCATCTCTCTTCCTCTTTCCCTGCAGCCTTCTCTGAGTAACACTGCCCTTATATCCCTGACCTCTAGGCTCAGGTGTGCACACTTAAAAAAATTTATTTTATTCATTTGTGCATAGAAGAACTGGGGTGTAGTCCAAAGGTGTTGGGGTGATGGTGGTGGTGAGGGGATTCATCAGAGACAGAGTGGGGAGCAGAACAGGCAGATCTACTGAAATACACTGCTGAGGGGAGCAGCAGGCGAGACAGGAGAGGTCTGTTGCGCCATATGGCTCAGCTCTCTGGCAGGGGATGCAACTTATGCTCGCAGTGGCTCGTGGTGGCTGGTGAGTAGCTTGATAGTGCTGAAACTTTAACCCCTGCACCACGAGGGAGGCCCAGGTGTGCACACTTGCACATGCACACACACCCATGCTCAGGTGTCCATAGTCAGGCATGCATGACCCCTACACAGGCACCCTCTATGTTAATAAGATCAAGGACGCAGTTGATAGCCACGGAGGCCAACGGCATAAAAGCCTGACCAACTTCATTTACCCTACACTGATGCTGCTGGTTTAGGGACCATATCTTGAGAACTATGGTTCTTTTAATCATTTTTTTTTTGTGTCACCATTTTTAAGGCATATTTTGTGTAACATAGATACCATAGGAATTAAGACTATTTCCTAATTCTCACATGTTCTTTCTCTGCATGCTCACTGAACTTATGAACTTATGATTCATAAGATAACTGGTGAACATTCCCCTGGTAGAGAGGTAGAGGGCTCATTTTGCTAACTGAGCTAATAAATCCTGCCAGTACAGTCCAGCACCTTTCCTGTTTAGGTTAAAATTGCTCTCCTCTAGAGATTGCTTAGCTCAATAGATTAGAAAATGCTTCACACGATGTCATGATCTAATGAGATTACTCTTTAACCTTCAATTTCCAGTAACATTCCAAATGATAGGGAACTATTATAACCACAGTACTATCAGAATAGGTAGACTAATGATCTTTTAGTGACAAATGTATTGACGTAGGAACCATTAGATAGAATACGAATCCTAGATACATTATTTTGATTAATTCTAAGAATTTGTGGTTTTTCTTTCATATGTATTTCTGCGTTTGTGTTCCCATATATCACTTTTAAATGAAAAAAAATCAATATAATAGTATTAGGTTTTCCAAAGAGTTTACTATTACAACCAATAGATGATATCTTTAATGTTTGAGAATGGTAGAGGTCAAAGGGAGAAGGCAATCACTACAAAATTAACCAATTAAGAGATTCACCTGAGTTACATCATTTTCTCTTGACTCTTTGGGGTGTAGCTCCGGGAAAGCACTAAATCATCTTGTAGTTAGATTGTAGTGCTATAAATAAGGCACATACTAGCACTTACTGAACTTCTGTATCTGTCCCTCTGCCCTGCTTTATTCTCCTTTGTGTTGAATAAAGGCACATGGCTAAAAGAAAAGTTATTCATGCATTCTAGTTAGTTACATACTTCCTTCCTGCCTGGATAGCCTAGAAAGGAGTCTAATTTGCTGATGATTGCAATTAGGAGGGAATGATCCATTACATTAACTTTAACGAGCTGCAGTAGGTCACTTGGCTATGGATGGTACCGTGCAAAGGTTGCAGTTCAGGGTGATATGAAATCACTGACAGCATCCTCCTGACATTTGTGCAGTGGCCATGACAAAGGAAAGACTGCTTCATTATAGTCATAGCAATGGCTGAACTTCACTGCATCTTTGCATTTGGACAAGCTTTAGTGTTACTATCTAAAGTGCTTAATAATTTATCAACAGAGCTTATGTAACTGGCAGTTATGATGCACAGCATTAACTTAGAAGTGGTCTTGTAGTTGAAGGGATGATAAAGAGTTTCTACATTTATTATATTTCCTCCCACTTGATGGTAAGGGTACATTTAAACTTCAGCCAGTAAATTCAGGAACTCTGAAAACCAATTAATGATTTAGTTAAAAAAGTCTGCAGCAGAATGTAATAGACTGACTTGTCTCTCAGCATGAGCAAGACATTTCTAGGTGGAAATTTCCAGTTTAAGTTATATGAATATTTTAAACAATAGATGAAACATAAGCCTTCAAGAAGATGAAATGATAGGAGGGCAAAGTAAGAATATTTGCTTCATTCCATTGAAAGGGGTATTTAAGGAGGATAATACAGCCTTGGCTCTGTTGTATTTTTCTAGTTGAGCAATAAATAAACAGAACATTAAGGTTTATATAGCATTCAGTAAACTGCAAAGGAATGTGCTTGCGAGACTTCTAATTTATCAAAGGCAAGCTTTTTATTTTGTAAGAATCAAATGAAAAAAAAATCAAAAGCGTGTCTTAAGTCTCAATGATGGCTTAAGAAAGGTTATTGGATTAACGACAGGAATTTTTGAACTAGTGACTCAAGAATTTTAACTTTCCTTATGTCTAAGTAGAAAACATCTATATTTTAAAAAACTGAATGAGAAGGGGTGGGGTTGGGGAATTAAGGTCAGACTCTAGAAAGAGAGTCCATTTGGATGTCACTTTAGTGTAGGCATAAATCCCTAAGAACCTCTCCATCCAAAGTACAAACATATAGGTGAAGAATACTCACCTAATGATTTCAAGCCACAGCAATCTTTCCTATACCATTACCATAAATTGCTAACTTGGCAAGGGAGACATTGCTGCGGAATTTGTTGTTTGAAGCAACTCTATTGACACTTTCTTTCCTGGTTTATATTTATACATTTGCTACTGCTCTTATTTGTCAACATAGCTTCATTTTCGCTCAGTATGGTTATTCTTATGTCATGTATTCTACCACCACGTGGCTGGTTATTGTCCCTAATCTCTGTCTATAAAGGAAGAATGCAGAAGCACATGGATAAAAACAAAAAAACAAAACCCCAAACCTCTTTGGCTGACTTGGACACGGTCTCCTTTAATGTGGGTACAAACACTTTAGCCAAGGCTAATTGTGGGCCAGTCACTTACATCCTCAAAATTAAGTGTCTAATTGTTCCCACAATGGTCTAATTGTGGCTGCAATTAACTGCAGGTGCAATGTTTGCACCTGCAGCTAATAGAGGGACTAAGCTACCCAAAACAAGTTGTCTAAGCAAAAGTCACAGGGCCAGTGACGTATAGCTCCATAAGCACTTGAAGTTGCCTATTTTTATGGTAAAGATACTATTGAACAAATATCCTTTACTGCTGATAGAATTTACTATAGTCTATCATTCTTTGCCTTTTGTGTTACAGTGTATAATTTCTGCACAATAGAAGAGAATAAATCTGGGAATTTATATTTTTTCCTTAACTTGAACAAAATCTTTGTTAAACAGTTCCTGAAAAGAACAGATGCCACCCATTATCTTTCCTGGATGGAAAGCTTTGTTTTTGCAAAGAGCGGTTAAAGGAATAAAGAAAAGGTTTTGTTTTATGCAAGGAGCACATTATTTTGGCCCCAGCTATCTCAGACACTTTTTATTATTACTACATATTTATGTAAAGTTTAGCAAGTGAAAACAAGTATGGAATCACATAGGTGTCTGGTTAACAACTATAGCCTTTTCCCAGGTACTCATTTTTATTAGCTCAGTTGTATTTTCTAATTTACAGTTAGTATCTTCAGGACCTAGCACAGTGCCTTTGACATAGAACATATTTGCCAAGCACACTTTTTTTTAAAAAAAGATTTTTTAAAAAAATTTATTCATAAACATAACTGGGATGTAGGCCAGAGGTGTGGGGTGGTGAGAGGATTTACCAGAGACAGAGTGGGGAGCAGAACAGGTGGATCTACTGAAGTACACTGCTGAGGGGAGCAGCAGCTGAGACAGGGAGGGTCTGCTGCGCCATGTGGGTCATCTCCTTGGCTGGGGATCAAACTTGTGCTGTAGTGGCTGGTGATAGCTTGATAATGCTGAGACTTTAATCTCTGGGCCACCACAGATGCCCCTGGATCTATTTCTTGACCAGGAAACTTGTGTCAACAAGCTTTGAAAGAATGAAGACATGGATATTTTCCCATTGTTTGACTTTAGCCTACCTGTCACTAGCTAACAGACCACAGCAGTGCATTGATGGAGATGGATAGGTGGAGCCTTGCTTGGGGTCCTCAACGCTTCTCTGTGGGTTGAGAAGCTTGATACAGACCTTGAGGTTAGATGTTAACAATCAGGATCCTCAGAACTTTATTAGGTGATCAAGATACTGTGAAGTGGACACATAACATCCTTACAACTCTTAGCAACCAGAGAGAGAGAGAGAGAGAGAGAAAACTGTCTTCAACTTTGGAACAGTTGCCAATGATGACTTCAATGTGATTTTCATAATATTCCAAGGGGCAACTCAAGAAATTTTATAGAGTCTCAAAATCTTCAAAAAACATTTCAGCAATTATTGCTACTTTTTGATCTCCATAGAAGTAAATACCATTTAAAAAATATAATATTAAATTAGGATTATATGGCATGGACACAACTACAATCATAAAAGTTTGTGATAGTAATAGACATTTCTAAGAAATTCAGTGTACTAGCAGATATAATATTGTGCATTAAGTGAATATATTTCAAAACCTCATTTTAACAAAATTTTAGCCAAGTAACTCGTTCCTACAACCTGGGGTCTTGGGTTTCAATTCTGGCTTCCAGTGGCAGGATGCGTAAATTTTTTCAAAGATGTTTTCTTCCATATTGATAAATGAGCCTTTAAGAAATGTTGATTATTTATGAAATATAAGTCCATAGACTCATCTTTCCTAAAGGAAATTCAGGAGTTGTTGAAACTATTTATGGACCTTTGCATAGTTCATTACACATACTTTTCTCAGTTTGAAGATATGTTGAGAAACTAGAGCTGGTCATTTTTAGTCTCTAAACAATGATGAAAATAGCTAGCTCTGCTTTCTCCAGTGATAGATTGGTAGCTCTTACTTAGTTGGAGATTCTTTGCTTAGGCAAAGACTTTTTATGAAGTTTAAATTGATAGCTGTGATAGCTTCAGTGATGCAGTTTTCTCCTAGTAATGGCCTCCTTGTGTGATATTTTGGAAGAAAAACATTATACATTAGAAGTGAAGGGTATACATCTCAATTGGTTATTATGTCTCCTTATTTCTAACTGTAGATATGGCAGATGTAGTGGTCTCTGGTATGCTGCCCAGATTCTCCCTTCAGCGACTGGGCACACACCGCCTTAGCTTCCAGGAATGTTGGCATCGCTTGTATGCCAACATATGAGATCAAGACGTGGCCTAATTAGCCAAGTCTCTTCATAGCTGAGTCCCCTTCCAGCAATTGTCTGCTGCCAGAGGTTACTGCCTTGCCTACTGTGATACCCTCTCTCTAGAGGCAGTGCATACTCAGTGAGTGGGAGAGGCAAGGGTAAAATGCCAGGACCCCTGGCCTCAGAGTGGAACAAGTGTGAAGACCCACCAGCTGCAGAGGTCCTTAGGTGACTGGCTGAGCTCTTGTTTACAATTGCTTTCTAATTCAGCTTCTCCCTCTACCAAATCCTGCTTTCCT
Organism: Scalopus aquaticus; assembly: GCA_004024925.1. NCBI lineage: Eukaryota > Metazoa > Chordata > Mammalia > Eulipotyphla > Talpidae > Scalopus > Scalopus aquaticus. The sequence continues at coordinate 11,492 of PVIJ01004851.1, forward strand.
CACTCCCATATCAGTTCTGAGAGCATTCCCAAATAAATTACTGGCACTTCATTTTCTCAACCAGAGGCTCATCCCAAGAACTCAACTTCAAACTTCATAGGAATACAAACTCCAAGAGAATATACTAAGCAGAAGATGCTTCCTAAAACTTTTCTCTTTTGCAAACACTGCTCTTTTATTGTGTGTTTTTTTTTTCTCTTAAAGCCTGTACATTCAGGCTCTGCAGATGGGCCATTTTAGTAGAACTTCTGTTAATATATTTCTAAATCTTTTAGTGCTAAGCCAAGCACCTAATACTAATTCTACTAGGCTATTGCTAGGCCATGAGATTATCGCCCAGAACAGACTCAGAAACAGCATGTGTTGAGAGCTGAGGAGTTAATGGGGAGACCATCTTAGTGAGCACACACTAAACCATCTGCAAAACTTCATGTCTCAGAATGCAAGTGACCGGGTGACTGCACTCTCTAAACACAAAAAGGGAAATGTTTCAAAAGTCAGGCGCCAAGAATGATTTGTTTTGCACTTAGTAAATCCCTTACAAAGCAGTCAGATATATGGATTGATCTCCTGGAAGGTTTACCCCTCTGTCATGCATACACAGATATATGACCCTGGGGAATTCTTCCATTTCCTGGGAAGATAAATGGTAAATGGTATAACCAAAGCTTGGCATTTACAAGGTTTGGGAAGATAATTTGTAGTTTTCTGAAAGGAAGTTTTGTGGATATTTTTGAGAGATTAAAAGGCAGGAATACAAAAGAAGATCGACAGAAGCTAGAGAAAATAGTAAAATTTCATTTCTTGGTTTTAGGCTGCATTTGTCCTCTGACTTCATCCATCCATCCATCCATCCATCCATCCACTCATTCATCAATTATTCAGTATATCCTTGGCTGTACTAGAAACATTAGATGTTAAGACTGGCATTCATTTATAAAAACATGTGCTGAGACTTCATAAATTTCAAAATATGACCAACTTGACTTAATAAAAACCCAGATGTCTAAGTGCCTTTTTTCATACCACTTTTACCATCACTCTGCTATTAAGACATTGGAATGATACAAAGAAATATTAATTTTGTGATAACTTCTGGTACTTTTTTAAGCTGTCTTGCAGGGAATATTTGACTTAGAGTGAGCATTAATCAAGCAATATGACACTGCAGGAGTGTCCTAAGAGAGTAGTTTTCTAGACATTCTGCACTTTGGTGGAGGACAGTGCAGGGTGAGAGACCTATAGATTCAAGTTTTACTTTGGTACTCTCCTACCTGTGAGCAGTCAAACTGGTGTGCAATTATTCACCCCCAGGTGACCTTTATGACTCATATTTGCTGCCCTTCCTTAGGCTTTGATGGCCTCTGCACCTTCTCTTCATCCTTCAAGGTACAGTGTCACGGCATCTATGGTGGCAGAAATTATGAAAATCTACGCACTTTCTCATTGATTACATCCACAGTGTCTTCACAATGCTAAGCAATATATATGGTGTGAGGAGTAAGGCAGATAAGATTTCCTGCTCTCAAGAGGAGATGACAGGCTGCTGATTAGGAGAATTAGGCAAAGCAAGACCACAAGCTAGTGCACAGCTGTATACACACTTGCTTGTAGAGTTCTTGTTAGCTTTTGTATTGGTAAGAATGGACTACTTAGGACAGTGTTTGAGGCAATGTAGTAGCTTATAATCTGTGTGAGATGCATGCATTGTATTCAAATTACAGAAACAGGGAACTATATGGACTTGTTGAAATTGGAGGCTCAAAATGGCACAGATGCTTAATTTCAAACCAGAGTTGGAAGAGCATAAGCTAATAAATTATCTTTTGTGCATAGTAGGTGTCTCAGCACTTTGTATGTCACCAATCTCATGTGTGAAGCCGATGATGACTACAGGACCATGAACCATAAGTCGCAGTTATACTTAGCAACAGGGACCCTGGGAGTTGATTTTTTGTTGTATTGTGGAAGAAGGAACATCCCTGTGGGCATCTCAGGAACTGTAAGAAACAGTTTCCAACAGAAGGTGAGTTTTAAGGTTAGCTTTAAATAGCGGAGTCCTCAACACCTGAGAAACTTTTTTTACCCGTTGACCTGTAGAAATCTGTAACTCCTTAATGGACTGGTTCCTTCCTAGGGCACTTTTGGACAATGACCTTGAGTGAAGAGACATAGTTAGGATATAACTGCCTATAGCAATCTTCCAAGATCAAGGTGATATTCTCAGTAGCACCATGGAACTATACAAAACTCTGTGACATTGTTGTCACTCTGGCACTTTATGCACTGATTTTAAAAACATTTAAAATCGGTCTAGGTAAGAATTAATTCATTCTAATCACCATCTGCTTATCACTTATATATAATACTTTAGGAGATTTGTATAAAAGTAGCTGGTAGATTTATAAAGTCAAAAAATACTACATAGTATTGGTTTTAGAATATAACCTCTGGGGACCATTGGTTTATAAGCTTTTGAGTTACAGGAGACAGTGCGTGCTACTTAAGTAGTCAATTTGTATTCATTGATGAGGATGATTTTTGACTTTGATGGCTTGACATATAAATAGGAGGAGGTATTATTATTAATCCTTTCCCCATAAGGATCCTTCTATCTGATTGCACTCAATAATGTTCCATGAAATTAACATCTTAGAGCTCTGTGGAGAGAATGGAAAGAAGTAGAAGACTAGTGAGATAAGTTATGAAACTCATCATGAATGTTCTTTGGTAACCATTTAGAACTTAAAAAAAGATCACTTTATAAGGAATGTAAGATCATCTCATAACGAAGTCGAATACTAGCCATTCTTGGGGAAAATTGTTAAATGTAACTGATGAACCGAGGAGTGAATTTGAGAATATGTACCCAGTTTTTTTCTATGGTCAGTGTTACTTTTTTTAGGGAGTGAGTGTGATAATCAGCAATCTTAGCAATCCCAAGGAAAACTAATCATCTTGAGTAGATGTGTGATATATAAGATGTGTAAACTATAAGGAGCTGTAGCTTCTTACAGTTTAAATGTTTCTAGAAACTAGCCAGAGAATAGTCGATACAATTATATGTTTAAAGGAATATAAAATTGAATTGGGAGATGAACATGAATTTTTTTGAGACACTAAAAACAACAACAAAAACAGTTATTATTAGAATTTGATTCCCCCTAAGGCAATCTCTTGATTTTTAATGTCTGTATGATTTGATTAATTTTCTGGAATGAATTTGGATTCTTAACCAAAGTAGCAGTCATAAAAAATGGATCATCTCTTATTTGGCCAGAAGGTCACTTTTGCCACTTGTTTTCTTGGCTTAGAACTCTGAGCCTGATAACATTGCCCTTGAACACTACGAATCACTGTTAATGTTCTGTACTTTTAATGACCGATTCACACAAGTATTTATATCACTTACTAGGACATGCTTACCTCATCTATCTAAATATTTTTGTCTAAATAGTGGCCCATGTGCCAGTTTTGGTAGGAATAGTATAATTAATGGACTTTGGATCACATGCACAAAACTGAACCTAGGTTCTACCACCTATCCACCGAATGAGTAAGGGGAAATCATTGAACTTCTCAGTAATAGTTATACCTATATCAGAGAGTTTTCAGTGGGCTAGAATGAGATTTCTACATAGAGCTTGGCATAGAAACTGGCTCACATACACAAATTATTATTTGTTGAATATACTTGGTTTGCATAATTATTTTTAAAGATTTATTTATGCATACAAGCTAGGGTACAGGCCAGAGGCGTGGGATGGCGAGAGGGTTCACGGGAGAGAGAGTAGGGATTTGAACAGGCAGATTGAATGAAGTACACTCCTGAGGGGAGCAGTGGGTGAGGCAGGAGAGGTCTGCTGCGCCATGCGGGAAACTCCCTGGCCAGGCGCTGAACTCGTGTTGCCACTGCCGACAGCTCCACAGCGCAGTGCTTAACCACTGCGCCACCAGGGAGGCCCGGTTTGCATAATTTTTATTAAAACATAAACTAATCATTTACACATTTCCATTTGACACTTTATAAGGATCAAAACAATATTCTTGATAATGAAATGAAATGTAAATATACGTGGGTTACTGTTTACTTAATACATTCACTTAGGTTATATGTATATTATTAGAAAGTATATATTACAGTATATTTCTGTTGTTGGTAATTTTTTTACAGTCCAAAGTTGTTTTTATATTAGCTTGAATTCATTGCTTTTCCCACAAATTTAGCTTGGTTTTCCTACTTGCATTTTCCATTTCAGCTTCTCACCCAGGTTTACCCCAGACCCAGGAATTCGTGACTTAAGTGTTGACCTACTAGTGTGGAAGTCTCAGTGTTACTGAGCTAAGTTTAGATTTTACATGAAGATCATCACTTGATTTTTTTTTTCTGTTTGGTTTTGCTAACTTCTTAGTGTCCTAAGAAAGAAGGATGCATGTTATGAATAATTAAATATTCTCATCAATATTATTTATTTGTCCTTTAAGTACTAGTTGAAATATTACTTTGTACTATTCTGTTAAGCTTTTGGGGGATAGTGGTAAACTTGATACAATCTTTCAATTAGAACCTACTGGTAAAAGATGACAAGACAAGTAAACAAATATTTAAAATAAGAAATAAAAGTAATTTCCCTTCCTGAATCTTGTCATGGAATTAACATGGCCTTAAAATGTTTTCTTCAGTTTTCTTCTGTAAAATGAAAAAGAATAACAGAATTTAGCATTTGGGGATTGTTAGTAGTTGAGACAAAACCATGACATGTGAGAGGAGGAGTAATGAGAGGTGAGGCAAGGATTAATTTTGAGCTCCCTGCAACCTTTCAGAACATTGACTTCTTCAGCAGAAATTGATTATAACACTTAGGAGTGTCCTGAGAATGAAGGGAGACAACACATGTAAGACACTCAGCACAGGGCCTAGTACTTAGTAAGCAATGAAAGCTTGTAATGATGGTGTTGGTTACTCTCACCCACTGGAGAAACCAGCCCCTTTTATTTTTATCATCCTTGAAATATCTGGGCTCAGGGAAATGTAGAGTTAAAAGTCATTTTCATAAATTGGTTTTCATATATGCAGTCTCTGTAACATTCTAAGAATAAAATATAACCACTCTAGGTCACAAAACTGAAAAGGGAGACCCCTCTGCTTCATTCAGTAGAGTAGGGAACTCCAGTTTGCCTCATTCTACATGGAGTCAACCTCACTTCAGGTAGTGGTGAGGTGCCCTTACCATGGACATTGTCACAGTGCCAGTAACTTTAGTGAGTAGCGGTGGCAGCATGCTGATGGGCAGGCACAGTGACATGTGAAAACTTCAGTGTCGTTCAAGGGCAGCCATGGCCTTACCAGTTGTAGAGAGCAGTGCCTAGCTTGGAGAGCAGAAGACATCCTGAAATAGACATCACCCTTCATGTTTGGCATCGGGAGAGACGGATGGAGCCCAGGCACCATCATGAGCCTTCTGTGTTGGGTTTGGACTCTATCCTGTGTCAGGGTTCCTTTGCTTTCCTCTATTCCACTATTTTATGCTGCGACAAATTAAGCCTGCGTCAAGAATAAGCAGATACTTATGGCCTCTGAAGGAATCTTTAACTTCTCTTAGTTTTTCCATACACTTTTATTCAGGGTAGTAGGAGAAGGAAAAGGTGTTCCCTATTGCTATTTCCTGCGGTTAAATATCTGCTGATTGTAGTTGTGGTGAAGACATTGTGATGACATTGTGATGTCAGTGTGGCCTGAGTAATGTCCTGGGCTCACATCAGAGAAGTGGACAGCAGGGACCCTCATTCATTCTCTTGACAAATCTTTATTTAGCATTTACTCTTTGCTGGGTCCTATAGTGGGCATAGGTGGTACAACAGTGAGTACAAGGACAAAGTCTCTACCTTTCTAGAGCTTATATTTTAGAGAGGGAATGGACAACAAAAAAGAAAAAACTAAATAAAGCAGATAATATTAAGTGCCATGAAGAAAAGCGCAGCAAGGGCCTCTCTGGTGGCGCAGCGGTTGAACGCTGCGCTGTGGAGCTGTCGGCAGCGCATGATGCGAGTTTGACGCCCAGCCGGGGAGGATTCCATATGGTGTGGCAGACCTCTCCTGCCTCGCCCGCTGCTCCCCTCAGCAGTGTACTTCCGATCTGCCTGTTCTGCTCTCCACTCTGTCTCTGGGGAACCCTCTCGTGGCCCCGCGCCTTTGGCCTGTAACCCCAGCTTGTATGTATAAATAAATCTTAAAAAAAAAAAAAGTGCAGCAAGGAAGATGATGGAAAATGGGGTGGGGTGGGGAGAGTTGTGCTTCTCATGAAACTTGGGGGAGAGGTGTGCTAGACTTTGGGGTCATGATGAGTGATGTTGTCACTGCTGGTACCAGTAGCTGGATTTTCCACAAGGTGGGATTCTACTTTCCACATCTGGGGCAGAGCAAACCTCCTGCCTGGGATTCTGCCCTTGAAGCATGGCTATGTAACTCAGGGTTATAGAGAATTCTCTGTTGTGTCCTGTCTTTGACTCCAGCTTGGTCCTTCATGAATAGTGAGATAAATCCCAAATCTCAGTTTAGCACAACACTGCAATATCTTTTCAGATTTTAATGAGAATTGCTAACATAGTTTTTACTGAAATGAATTTTATTTCCTTTGCTTTTCTTTCCTTACTTGTTCTGTTAAGGGCTAATAAGCAGTGAAATAACTGAATCTGGGTTTTTTTTTAAATAAAGAAGGGAACTAAGAAAGGTGGGAATGTTCCACTAAGGAATGTTCAAATTTTAAATCATAAGGAGTTAACTGCTCCCCCTCACTTATGACTGGCTCAGTAATGTGGCTCATTGTATATTGTGCTTTTCTTTAACTGTCTGAATTTTATGAAGCTGATGTAATCTGTGGTACTAATTGCCAGTACTTTAAGAAAAGGTTGTTGATATAAGAGAATGTCATCATTTCATTTTTCCTAGCTGTACTTCATACTCTATATTACACAAACACACACATACACACACACACACAACACAGAATAAAAACACACACTGGAAACATTATGAAAGGTTTCCCACTAGAGCAGAGCAGCTACATGTAGGAGTGAAAAAATACCTACACTCAGAATGGAAATGATTTATGACCCTGCAGGGTTGGATTTTGGGTGGGCCTCAAAGGATTTGTTAACCCAAATAATGTCTAGAAAATGTACACATTTGGGAAATATTATTGAGATATTCATCATGTCCCTTTGCTAGTTTGTTGAAAAAACACTTCCTCCACTAAAGAAAATAAAAAATAGACTTTATTTAGAGTGTGTTCTTCACAAACTGCCTTTTTAATTAAGAAATATTCATTTTGATAGCAAAGTTCTATTCTTTAATAGCACAGTTTGAGAAATCAATTGATTTTCTGGGCCAATTGTTTTTCACTTATTTGAAAATAACATTTGTTGTATCATTATCTTCTATAAGTTAAGGGTTTAGTAGTGAGAGTTACCAGCCTTGTTTTTTTTCAAAGGACAAAATTGATGTAGCATCTTGTTACTCTATTAATATGTTGTGAAATAAGGAGTTTGATGTCTTTATAATTTGCTTTTTTATAGTATGAAAAATTAAAAGTTATCAATTACAATCCAGTAACTCAATTCAATTCTGTTCTTTTATTTTACTTAACAGATCTCCTAGATGTTTTAAATATTCAGTCCTGAAAAATTATCTTATGTTTTTTTCTGTTAATGAACACTTGACTGTCAGTTCTTAGAGGGTAAGAACTATTCTTATATATAGTATCTGTCAACATTATCATGCTCTTCGTAGGTTTCATGCATATGAGTGGGACTTGCTAGAGGAGTTACTGAACTCTACAGAAAAACCTGGTGGCAAATGTAATGAAGTAACATTTGAGTTCAAATCAAAAGAGTACTTGCTATATTACAATAGGAAATTCTATCTTTCAAATACTTAACATGGTTTATGAAGGTAGCTAATCCATATAATAGCTCTTCAAAGAACATTAAGCCACAAATTTTGTTGTATTCTCTAGAGTTGTAGTATATACATTTTTAATTATAAATCCTTATCTATTAAGAAATTTAAGCATGCATTCACAATAATAAATATTGATGCATATTATTTATGTAATTATAACCATTTATTTATATGTGTATATAATTATGAACATTTAGAAACATATAATTTATAAATTAAGGAAGAACACTGTAAGAATGAAAAAATGTGCTATCTCAAGTGCAATATAAATTTAGGGGAGAGTCCTCATTAGTGATATGTATTTGTGGAATATATTAAATAGTACTGTAAATAATTTGGAATACCTGGCTCTTTCTTGTTGGATCTACTTAGACGGCTATCCTCTATGCCTTAGTATGGAAGAGATGATAAAATAATGCCAGGGATAAAAAAAGTATTAACTCTGCCAGTTTCCTGATTTTTGCCTATACTTTGGAAAATATCGACTCTGCCAATTTCTAGTTTTTCCTTATACTTTTTTTTTAAAGATTTATTTATTTATACATACAAGCTGGGGTACAGGCCAGAGGCGTGAGGTGGTGAGAGGGTTCACCAGAGACAGAGCGGGGAGCAGAACAGGCAGATCAGAAATACACTGCTGAGGGGAGCAGCGGGCGAGGCAGGAGAGGTCTGCCGCACCATGTGGGATTCTCCCCGGCTGGGTGTCGAACTCGCATCGCGAGCTGTCGACAGCTCCACAGCGCAGCGCTCAACCGCTGCGCCACCAGGGAGGCCCTCCTTATACTTTTAAGAAGCCACTTGTCCTTTTTTTGTGTGGGAATTTCTTTACTTAATGCCAAATAATAAGATTTGTAAACCAACATATCTGGACAGCCCAAGACTATATAGTGTATTGTAGTGTTTTCGAAACAAATGTGGGCTCCCCCAGTCTTTCTGAGATAACTTGTATAGCAAATGGGACACTTGACCTTCTGAATCAATGGACTAAAGAGAGGCATCAGGGAGGGCTCCAGTGGCAGGTGCATGTGGAATACAGTCAACAATGTATTTCTTGTTTATAGATTAAAAACAAATACATACAACGGTCATATTATTCTTAATCTGGAACCAAATGATTTAATTTCCATTGTATACTGCTTCTAAACTTTGGGGATCATATATCCTATGTCAAAATAGTTTATGGTAACATATGCCAATATATGCTCATTTAGAAAAATGACACATTATTATGTTTAAATATACATATTTACTACAAACACAAAAATGCAATATTGAAATTAAAAATATTAAGCAAATACACATAAAAAATCTTTAGTGTTTTATGTTCCTACCATTGTAGATTGTTTTGTGCACACCATTTTGGAAAACACATTTCTAGTTACTAAAGACCCTGGTAGAAATACAGTTTGTTTTTAAGCAAGAGGAGAGAAATACAAATAATCCAGAAAACGCAGTGACTGTAATAGGTGGCCAGTTGACTTTGTTCTGTCCAACTTTCATAGTCATATTTAGAGATGTGAGCTAGGCACTCTATTCTGTTGGTTCTGCTCTTCTGAATTTTCAAGTGCCTAGTAGATTTTGATCATACCGCAGAATCTCAAGTTTGTTTGTTTTTTTTAAAGATTATTTATTTATACATACAAGCTGGGGTACAAGCCAGAGGCATGGGGCGGCGAGAGGGTTCACCAGAGACAGAGTGGGGAGCAGAACAGGCAGATCAGAAATACACTGCTGAGGGGAGCAGCGGGCGCAGCAGGAGAGGTCTGCCGCACCATGTGGGATTCTCCCTGGCTGGGTGTCGAACTCGCATCGTGTGCTGCTGACAGCTCCACAGCGCAGCGCTCAACCGCTGCGCCACCAGGGAGGCCCAGAGTCTCAAGTTTAATTGACAAATGCTCAAACAAAGAGATATCACTTTATCTTTAAATTTGTCCCTTGAGATGAAAAGCAGGCTTCTGAATCTTTGAGCTAAGGAACAGGGTCATTCTGTCAGAGTTGAGTGCTGACATGGAGAACATAAGTCATGCTGAGAGATCATTGTTCTGATTTCTGAAATATGAACTGTGGTAGTAACTGAACAGGGAGTGTTTTTTGCTGTTTCCAAACTTTATTAATACTTCTGGTATAAATAGCACTATAGATTTATGTACCTATTCAATAGTGAGCTCATTTTATTTTATATTTAACTTCTAGATAATATACTAATGTTTATTTTATAAATTTGATTTGTTGACGTAATGCCTGTATTTACTAGCAGTGATTATTAATTCAAAATCTAAATTTTTTTATTCCAGTGTATAAATAAACTATTGAATGCCTATGACTTTTACATACACATGGTCAAATGATAATTGCATTCACAATTGTGATATTCTATTACTTTAATTTGTTAAAATATTTTTGGATGTGAAATAGTCGCTCATTAAATCAGACATTCCTTAAATGGTGTCAGATTAACGTGTAAAATTTACCTTGAAAGCTCATTTAATTTTACAAATTATACTGCTCCATGCTAGTATCCCTGGAGTTCCATCAAGTCTCTGGTTTCTAAATAATATTGGAGTGAAAGGAATTTTTTAAAAAGATTTATTTATTTTTGCATATAAGTTAGGGTGAAGGCCAGAGGTGTGGGGTGGTAATAGGGTTCACCAGAGACAGAGTGGGGAGCAGAACGGGCAGATCGACTGAAATGTACTGCTGAGGGGAGCAGTGGGTGAGGCAGGAGAGGTCTGCCGCACCTGAAGTGAAAAGAATTTTAAATTAAAAATATACTAAAATCCTTTCACAATCATATTTCACAATCATATTTCATTGCATCACAGACTTTCAAGTATCAATTGGATGGTGTCATAGGAGCTGTTTTATTATTCCATCTGTTTTGGGCCTATTATGTGCCAAGCATTGTGTTAGGCCCAGTAAGGAAGAAAGCTCCCAATTTTTAAGTAAGAGACACTTTAGCAGGGGATACTATAGTATAAATAAATATCATGTGGTCCATATGACAAGACTATTGAGATCTAGAGAAGAGGAATCCTGAGATTGGCGTGAAAGGAGATGCCAAGGGAATCCTCAAAGAGGAGGAAATATTTAGGTTGACCCTTGAGGTCCAGAGGGCTGAAAGGCACACTCGGTAGAGGAAATTTTGTGGGCATTGCTATGGAACGCAATAGCCAGTTAGTTCAGTGGGGTCAATACATAGGAATCACTGCTTTAGGGAATGAATAATCGAAGGTAAGTCTGGGGAGCCAGTATGGGATCATAGTTTGAATTTGATGTATACATTTGGACAATTTACAGTGAAAAACCATTTAGCACAAAGGAAGGAAAGGGACACTACTGATGGGAAGAGACTAGTGGAAATATCTGTAATAAGGTCCTTTTTGGATTAGTAGGAAAAGTTTATCCTTTATGAGAAATATGAGGAAACAGTGTCTGTGATTTTGCAGATACTAATCTAAGGTTTCTAAGCAAAGGATGGACATGATGAAAAAACTACATTTTGGAGCAAATAAAGCATCACTAGTGTCAGTGAGAAAGATAAATTAAAGAGGAAGGAAGTCAAAGGAGGTCACTTTCACAGTTATAGTAAATCAGATATACGCTGGTAAACTTGGATTAGAGTAGTATAGAGAAAATGGAGAGGAAGTGACACAGCAGAAACATTATAGGGATAGAACAAATATTTATGACTGATTGGATTTGGAGGGTTAAAGAAATGTTGAAGAGGTGTCAGTATTTGGTTTGCTTATTTGAGTGATGTTGCATCAGCCATTTACTGTTGTATGGCAAACCACCCCAATATTCACGTGTTAAATAACATTTGTTTCATAACTTCGTCAATCTGGAAGACAAGTGAAATTCTTCTGATGTAGTTTGGGCCTATTTCAATGTCTCTCTTCAGGCTGGGTTGACTGGGGCAGCTACTGTAACTCTCACCCTCCATATCCCAATGTGTTAGTTTGATATTATGATCTATAATAAATACATACATAGTTTTCACTGTTTTGGGCAAGAGCTCCTAAAACCCTTGGAATTGCTTAAGGAAGGAGAACAATAGAGGTGATTTTGTTATGTTAATAAGGCGATTCTTGGACCACACCTAAGGTGGGAAGGGGACTGGTTGTCAGGAGAATCAGCTCTGTGAACAAAAGGTTGTAAATTTCAGTTCCACCTCCCTGATCTATCAGAAGAGGTGAGGTGCTCTGGAGGTTGAATTAGTCACCACTGGCTCTTGATTTTATCAATTATGTCCATGTAATTTACCCTCCAAATAAAGAACATCCTTAAAACAGGGTTTGGAGAGCTTCTTGGTGGCAAACATGCAGAGCTACAGGGGATATGTAGCTCCTGGAGAGATCACAGAAGCCCCTCACCCACCCTTCCCACACACCTTGCCCTGTGCATCTCTTCTATCTGGCTGTTTCTGAGTTATATGATAATAAACCAGTAATCATGATAAGAAATCAAGAATCTAGTAATACATTCATAATAGACCAGTGACCTAGTAAGTAAAATGTTTCCCAGAGTTCTGTGGAATCACTCAAGCAAATTAATCTAACTTAGGGAGAGGATTATGGAACATCCAGTGTATACCCAGACAGTCAGAAAGCACAGTTGATAATCTGGGCTTGTGACTGGCATCTGACAGGCTTGTGGGATTGAGTCCTTAACTTGTGGAATCTGATCTTTAGGTAGATAAGAGTAAGAAATGAGTTGAATTGTAGGATAACCACATAGTGTCAGAGAATTGCTTAGTGGTGTGGGAATGCCTCCCCCACCCACCCTAGCCCATGGACATCCTAACATGTACACCTTGAACTGGTGGTCAGAATCATAATTGAGAGTCATAATTTGACTATATATATACATATATGTATATATATATACACACACATATATACACACACACACGTGTATATATGTACATATGTGTGTGTGTGTGTGTGTGTGTGTGTGTGTGTGTGTGTGAGACAATGACAGAGCTGTAAAAGGGCAAATAGGATAATATGAAGTTTTTTAAATTCTAGATTCAGAAACTGCAGTTTGTCATTTCTTGCCACAGGTCACTGACTAAAGAGAGTTATGTGAGCAAACCCAAAGTCAAGGAATGAGAAAGTTGACTCTGCCCACAATGAGGCCCCATGGCAACAGAATTGAGTCAAGCATTGCCATCCACTATGTTGCCTTGTTACCAAATTTTTAAACAACAAAAAATCATTTTGGAAATAAATCTTTAAGTTTCATAAAATATTGTGTTTTAATTGTGGGTACAGAGGGATAAATTTTGGGCCAGGAGAATCAGCCAAAGGATGATATGTTTAAATTACCCTGTTTTTACTGAAGAACTGTAGCTCTCCAGGTTGTTTGCACTGGACTGCTTCCAGGAAGCACCTCTGCAAATTATTTTCAGCGACTAAATATCGGGAGAGGAGGTATGGGAATTTAGTCTACAGTAAAACAAACAAACAAAAAACATTAAGGAAATTCTCAAGTTCTGCAATTGAATGTTTATTTTTTGTGTGTGAAATAACAGTAAAGTGGTGGTTAATTTGATCAAAGTTTCAAATGCATGCGATCTTGTAGTTACCCAAATCCCAATTTATTCTGTTAAAACCATCCAGTATAGGAGGGTTTCTAATGATATAGTGGATAATTTGAAAACAAGTGCAAAAAAGGACAATGAAAATGAGGTGCACAGAGTTTATGTTGTATCCTGTGTCTTATAAATATGCATTTTGACACTTTAAGAACTAGAGAAAGTACTGAACTTTAAATTTGTTATTGTTGAGCAATTCTATTAGGATTGCTTTTGTGATTGGTTAAAATGTTCCCCAGAAGAGTTATTGAGAGAAAAAGTAGAGTAATGCTAGGCAGATAGGGACACATGAAATGCACTGCAAGTCAAAATGTCATTAAATTCTTTAATATTTTATGTATCTATACATATATCCATATCTATGTGTACTTAATCTGATCATGATAAAATTGAATACTTAAATGTCCAGGACTTATATGAGGAAAATTATAAAACACAAATGTAGATTTGAAATAATAGATAGGCCTATCCATGATTTTGGATGGAAAGACTCATCACCCATAAAATTATTAGTTCTAAGTTAATTTATAAATTCAATGCAATCTCTTTTAAAACACTGTCATGTTTTGTTATGGATCTAGAAAATTTGATTATAAAATTTATTTGGAGGATTATAAAAAGCAGGAACATATAGGAAAAGCCTGCAAAATTGAAACAATGAGGGGAAACCAACATTACCAGATTAAGATATTTTGAAAGCTTCTCTAGTTAAAGCAATATATTCTGTCTCGTTAATATAGACAGATAAATTAATATAACATGTAAAATTCAGAAATACTCAGTATTGCATATGGAAAGTTAGTATACAGTAAAGTGCTATTTCAAATTAGGCATGAAAAGGTGGAATTTTCATTACATGAAGTCAAGATAATTAGATGACCAGACAAAAAAGTAAGATCAGATCTAGTTCTTTTTTTTAACTGAACAGATTTTTATCTAACTGAACAGATTTTTTATCTAACTGATCAACCCAATTGCTGTGGCCACTATGTAAAGATAAGAGAAGGGAGGGGGGACATTTTATTTCTTGGTCTCTTTCTCCTGGGACAGAGTCTTGATATTTTCCTTTTTAGGCTGAGCTTCTCCTTATAGCTCCTGTCGTCTTAGACGTGAAGGCCTCAGCTTGGTCAGACAAGAGCTTCTTGCCGGCCTTGTCTGCCTTCATGTTGTAGATGTGTTCCCTGAGAACCTGCTGGATTCTGAGCATGTTTTCATTCACTATCAGGTAGAGGCTGAGACACACGTGGTGGTCAATCTTTTTGATTCATGGTATCTTCTGAGCCACCGGCATCTAATTCTCGCCCTCTTCATCTAGTCTACCTTCTCAGGCATTCGGCCTTGCTGCCCTTTTGCCTATCTATGCCCATATGCTTGCTCCTCTGGTGGGCCAAGGTGTTTTTCTGGCATGGAACCCAGGAATGGAAAATCAAGTAGCCCATTAAAAGTTCTTAATAACAGAATCACTAAAAATCTCTGTTTACTGGAAACAATTTTCAATCTAGAAACAGTGACTATTTCTAGATCCCAGACTGTGGTATATAAATATGACTTTCCACTTCAAAATGATCTTAAACAACTGAGTCCAAGGCTGAATACTGAAAGTTGTAAGATGCATCTTGTTGAAATAGAAAACAAGGATACAATCAAAGAAAATGGGTTGTGTCACAAGGACTCTAGCACATTGGAGAGAAATGCTCTAAACATAGAAGAGATGGAGAATAGTAACTGCAATTCCTTTTATGAAATAAATATGAAACAAAGAGTTATCTCCCCCTAAAAGAATCAGTGGAATCAGATCATGTGGCAAATTTATCAATTTACAGAAAATATAAACAGAGGACTATACTAAGTGATACTATGAGTTTGCAGTGAGCAATTCTGTAATGAAGACAATGCCATAGGGCAAAAGAGATTTTCCAAAAAAATGCATTACAAAGAAATAAAGAACAGCATCTAGATTAAAAGAGACTAGGGAGCCCATATTAATTAAATGAAAATTATGGACATGGTTTGAATTTCAGTGAGAACAAAGCAACCACCAGAATAATACTTGTGAGCTAAATTCTCAGAACTTTGAACACTGAACTCACACTTAATGTCAAGAAGGATATATTGCTAGTTTTTTTTGTGTACGTAATGGTATTGTGACTACGAATGTTAATAAATTCTGAAATATGTATGAATGAAATGATATATCTGAGATTTACTTTAAGACAGTCCAGTGAGGAAGGAGATGGGAAGTTGTAGGTGAAGTAAGAGTTGATTGTTAGAGCTGTGATAATAGGAACATGAGGATTCATTGTGCTCTCTTCTGCACTTTTATAGATGTTTGAAATCATCCATAGTAAAATGTTAAAAAAGAGAGAACATCATTACAGTTTCCCTCCTCATGCTGCCAGATTAATACTGATAACCCTATTTTATTTATTTTCTAAAAGATTTATTTATTTGTGCATACAAGAGCTGGGGTGTAGGCTAGAGGTGTGGAGTGGTGAGAGGATTCACCAGAGACAGAGTAGGGAGCAGAACAGGCAGATCTACTGAAGTACACTGCTGAGGGGTGAAGTATACTGCAGTGGGTGATACAAGAGAGCTCTGCTGTGCCATGCGGGAATCTCCCTGGCCGGGACTGAACTCGTGCTGCAGTGGCTGTGGATAGCTTCAGAGTGCTGAGAGTTAACCCGTTGCACCACCAGGGAGGTGCCTGATGACTATTTTACAAGCTTTCTGAATAGACTCAGCAGGCAACAAGGTGAAAAGATGATCTTATGCTTAAACTGACTTAAATACTACAAAATAGTGAAACTGATCAAATGTCCTTGAAGCTTCAAATAATGCTTCCTGTCCCTTGTAGAAAAATCTGGAGAGTCTTGTATGAGCCCTATTTAAAACGGCATGTCAATGTGATAATATTTACAAGGAGTGCCCAGTATATCACTGTGTCTCTGCTGTCAAAACAAAGGTGACAAAAGGTATTCACCAGGGAGATGAATAATAGTAATGTATTAGTTAATAAATTGTTGATTCAGGGAAGCAGTATGGTGGTATGGTTAGGAGAAAAGGCTTTGGAAACAAACAGTGTCCACTGTTCAGCATTCAGCATGTCTATTCACCATCTGGGTAAACTCACTAGTAGTTTCCTCATCTAAATATCAGGGCTAATATTGTTTACCTTATAGGGATGTTATGTTGGTTGTCGAACTTAAATAGTGCCTGGTATATATGAAGGTACTCAATCACTACAATAATGAAGATTATTAGATGGTGATGATTATTGTCTGAGAAACTGAACCCCAAACTCAAAAGAGGAAAACGGAAAAAAAATCTAAAACTCTCTGTGGTTGATATGTAACTTTTAGGTTATCAATAGCAATGGCATTCTGGCTTTTAATGCCTAACTGGGGAAATTCAAATTTTTTTCTTCTAAGAATCTCATACATCCCAGGTAGCACACCTTGGAACTTGAGCCAATGACTGCCTGAGGAAGACATGATTCTGATATAGTAGACAGTTTGCAGTGCAATGGATTTAAATGTTGACTGTGAAAGAAATATCTATTGCCAATCCTCTGAGCATGTGTTCTTTGATTAAAGATGCCACTGGTAAGAACTTTCAACAACTTTGTATTTGTGTTTCTTCCTTCACCTTTACAGAAAAACAGAACCAAATAAAATGTACTTTAAGTATACATAAAGGAGGGGAAGACATAATAGTATCAAATGTGATCAGGGGTCACTTCACAAAGGAGATGTTAAGCTGAACTAGGAGGAGGCAGGGAAATTTGTCAAGAAGAAAGTATGGGGAGGACATTCCAGGCAGAGGAAATAGAATGAGGAAAATGTATGGTAACAAGGTCTCTTGGGTGATCCTCAGTAAATTCTTTAACTATGTGGAATAGTACAAGATGAAACTGGGGAGTTGGGTTGGTTGTAGTTTCTTATGGGATATTTTCTGCTATCAAATCCACACTTTCTCTTTGGCTACATTGAATGTATGTTACAGGCGAATAAAAGTCATGATTACAGTAGTGATTAGAGAGCTACCGGATGACTGTCTGGGATAAAGGACACATGTGAATTCTAAGCATACAAAACCAGGGGGCAAGTTAGATGATATTTACAATTTTCCAGAAGAGAGATT